>JAPYZL010122020.1:0-11054 GCA_030522825.1 Platygaster orseoliae
ATATATATATATATATATATATATCATTCAACGGAAAATTTGCTCTTAAACGTTCGTCTATTGCTGCTCATCTATAGATTTTATCGCTCTGGTGAAAAATGCGCAATTAGGCCGTACTTTTATTTTTAGAGAAAATACACTTATCAGCATCCAGTTTGAATTAATTCAAGCTGAAAATTGCAAAAAGAATCGATGATCTAATGAAAATGATCAATGTCATGAAAAAGTGATAAATAATAATTATTAAAGAGTTATTAATGAATTATAGTAGTTTTTTGTTGAATATTTCTTTCATTTCGACAAGAGGTGAATGTTTATTTTTTACATATTTTAAATCATTTATTCGAGTTGCAGAACCAATGGATATTACCAGGAGTGCTATAAACAAATTCAATTTTTCGAAAGGCGGTGATTATTTTTTTTCTTCATTTTCCAGTCTAAAAATATTCATTTCAATCTCGTAAGCTATTTCTCGGTTCACTGAAATTTTTATGCGACTTTTGTATATATTTTCAGAACGAAAAATTGAAAATCAAAGAACTCCTCGACCTGGAAAAAATTTAATCCGGCCATGACGTTTACAGAATTCAATCATTGAGTAGCTCATGCGAAATGCAAAATTTTATAATTAGTTCGTTCTTTTTCCTAATTGAATACTAATGAAAAATGCTAATTTTTAATTTGTTCGAGAAATGGTGAATGTCAAGCGAATAATATGGTTTTAAAAATATGTTTTTTATTGAAAAATTAATCACGACGTTTCGTCATTGTCGATCTATATTTTATTGATTTTGAATTTCAAATATTAAAAATTTCATGACTCCGAGTTTTTATTTTTTAAACGCTGACAAACGAATTGACGATTCGATTATTCGAAACTTGTTTCTTAGCTCGTTTTATATTTTTTATACGTACCTTCACAAATTTTAAAGCTGGAATATTTTTATTTTTATTTGAAACGAAGTTCTATTCTTATATTTTTGAATTATATTCTCTCAGCAAGGAAAAAACAGCGGATCTTTTTGTCAAATCATAGTGACTGATCCAGCCTGTTAAAATTTAACTGGTGAAGTTCTGTGCAATCTTCAAATTCGAGTTCTTTCTCGGAAAAAAAGTTTTTTTAAAAAGTCGAATTGCACTTATTTTTCGCATTTTGTAATTTCGAATACACTGAGAGAAACGTTTATTTACAGTAAACATGCTGCCGAATTTCTTATTTATCAGAATAATTTATTAACATTAAGAAATTTTCTGTCCACGAACTATTTTTGTAGGTCGTTTAAATAATACTAAATTCCTATTGCAATAATTCATCATTTGTTAAATATTTAATATTGTACAGTAAAATACTGATTATTTCGATGAAATTGATAGAATGATGACTTATAATTCGGCCATTTATTCCACTTGAATCTCTGCATTTCGTGTGAAATAACTGTTTTTTTCGTTGAAACATCGATTTGTTAACAGTTACGAAACGTGTGAGTTGAGTGTTGACTGTGCTTCGCTTGTATTTTGAGACAAACATACACGTGAAAAAAAGTTACAAGTGCAGTTTATTGTTCACAAAAATTAACTTTGGTGAAATACTAATATTTATGGGATCTCGAATTTTCGTGCGAGAAACACCACGTTTATAAATATGCGGATTAGTACACTGAGAGAAGAAATGTTAACTATTAAGATATGTATATTTGGTTATGGCGAAATAGATATATATTTGTCCCAAATGTATGACACTTTTAAATAAATATAATTTTTTGACAATTACCAAATTATATTTGATCAAAAGTGTTATACGTTTGGGGCAAATATATATCTATGTCGCCATATCCGAAAATACATATGTTAATAGTTAACATTTCTTCTCTCAGTGTAAATTTAATCATTGTGCCGCAAAAAATCGAGGTTATGTTACCATAAATTTACGACAATAGACCCAAAAAATCAGTATTTAACGAAAAATACACTCAAGTCGATTAAAAAATCGCAATCACGTGTAATTTCACATGCAATGTAAATTTTTTGGTTGACTGAAAATAATTATTACTTCATTTAAAATTGTCAAACATTTGAGAACAATTTAATCACGGATAACATACGATACACGGAGAAAAATGGTTTGGTTACAGCAAAGTAAAATACGGACCCACCAAAGTTTTGGGTACTACAACCAAAACTTTGATTATGACAATCAAAACTTATGTTATAGCAACTAATACTTAATTTCAATGACTGATACTTAGGTTTCAATAACTAATTATTTGGTTATCGTATCTAAAGTTTCGGTTATATTACCTAAAACTTTGGTAGGCTCATATTGTACTAAATGAATGGTTGCTGTAACCAAAATTTCTCTCCGTGTAGTTTTTATAAAGTCAGATTCGTTAACTGTTAATATGCGTTATAGTTTCTATGTAACATTAATTTGTTTAGGTTAAAACCTAACCTAACCTAACCTAACCTAACCTAACCTAACCTTAGCTCAAATACAAATTTGTTAATAGTTACCAAATTACATTCATGACCAAAAACAGATTTCTTAACTGTTAACAAATAATGCATTTGAAGCAACACAATGACTCAAATAAGTAGTTTCTTTGACAAAAAACGATATTTATTTGCTTGTGTCCAAATATGAGATTTGTTAACTATAAACAAATCTTATCTCTTGATTTGAATTCGTAGAAAAATACTAGTTATTAGTGGAATTTCACTCATTGAAAAAGAGACATTTATGGATGATTTTACAATATTCATCATTTTACGAATGATTTTCTGATTCGCAGAAGGCGCAAAGTGCCAAGGAAAAGTCAATCGGAAATCAACCGTACAACTCGTTCCCTGATGATCTCTATTTAGACGACCAGGACGCTTTCGAAGGTTCCGGTCACGGAGGCGATGAAGTTCGCGACGATCTCGAATCGTCCGGAAGTGGTTTCGGCCCGGATGACGAGGACGGCGAATCGCCAGGTGAAATTTTCATCGCCCGTAGTTCCTGATTTCATAATCGAAGGATACAGAGATCTGAGGATATTTATTATTGGGGAAGGGCTGAAATTATTTTTGGTCTGATATGAAAATCTTCATTGGGCTATTGTTTCGAAAAACGCAGATTACTATTTAATTTTTCATTTATGAAGAATATTTTCGATATGGGGATTTTTTTAAATTTATTTTCGAATATATTCTCATATTTTTGTTAAGATTCTTGATATTCAAATACACATTGTGTAAATTATTGTGAGATTTATGAATTATTGTTATTATTTTTGTTATTTCTCAGGGCCTGATGATAATACTGTAGTCACGACATCAACAAAACCGGAAGAGCCAAAACCACCAGTTACTGAGGATACGAATATAAAAACAAAACAGGTAACGATATAAATTTTGACCATGGAAAAGTATGTACTCTTGATTATTAAAAATTTTTTAACTTTTACATCATTTAAAATGTTTAAGTGTTACGTTACGAGCCAGGGGGAAGGGGGGGGGGGTTAGGGGTATACACTTCTCCTGAAATTTGAATATAATTGATAACTATTTTATGTAAAATAAAAAAAATGATTATAAGTAATAAATGATGAAGATAGGTACTAATAACGAAAAAATGCATGAAAATAATGAAAATGAAATTATTGGTCAACATAATAATGATGAATTATAGCAATAGGTGAAAATTATCGAAAATGTAATTACTTAAATCTAAAGGGCGTAAAAAACTCAGGAAAAATTATTTCAACCAAGTGAATACAAAAAAAAATTAAAATCTACGAAAATACTAAAACTACTAACAGTTTTTGAATCCTGTAGTATTAAATTCTTAACACTTACATATAAATCCAAGAAAATGGCAGAAAATAATAAAAATTGTATGGATATTGAAAAATACGAAAAATATTTAAAGTACTGGAAATTGGTATTGAAGATACAATTTCCTGAAAAATTTATTTGAATACTTGAAGTATCTGAAACTTTCAATTTTATAGTATGAAATTCTAACAATCTTTAGAGCAATTTATTGACATACTAAAAATCTATAAAATTACCAGAATATAATACGAAATTTCATAAGTGAAAAAAATACGAAAATTCTAGTACTCCATGAAATATTCGAAACCTGTATATTGTTTTCTTCAAAATTCGTCAAAATACCGAAACTTTTTATCTGAACTTAGCAAATATTCTATTAAAAACAATAAATAAATAAAAGAGCGTTACAAATTTTAAAGCACTTTGAAGTCAACCTAACAGATTATGGATCTGCTAACTTTGGTAACGATTGGAAGTAAAATTCTTAAAGGATAAAATTTTTGAAATATAAATCCATAAAAATATTAAAAATCTTTCATAACCTTGAGCTTTTGCACATCTGATTATAAAAATCCATAATAAAATCAAAAAATCCTTCAATTTCTATCAGTACTGAAGAAATATGAATAATACCAAGAGTATTAGAACTTGAAGTTGAAAAATGTAAGCCACGGTAACTTGAAAATCATGAAAATCCGGTTTTATGATTGAAACACATCACTGAAAAATTACAAAAATGAAAAATGTGCAGTTATGAAAACCACTGTCTATATAACTTGAAAATTCCCGAAATTCGAAAAAACTGAAAACGCCAAAGAGAAAAAATTATGGAATCCTAAGGAAGATAGATCATTCTAAAATAAACCTCTCCCGAAAATTTTTTTCGTTTACGACCTTGGCATTGCGTAATACTTGAGTAAACCCATAACAAATTTTCGAAAACCGTGAAATTTTGATTTTAAAATTCAGATAGATAGTGAAAAATAGCTGGTGATTTTTAGGATGTCCTCTAAAATAAAGATCTTTTGAAACTCATGTTCGTAAAGTTTACAACGTTGACAAATCGCACGACAATTTTTTTCTGAGATTTACCAAAAATAATGAAAAACATTGAAAAAACAAATTTGACGAAGCCCGTAACAAGGAATTTTCTAAACATGTTTATACACTTGTGATAAAATTTTATAAAAAAAGTTTTTATTACAAGAATCTTAAAAGTTCGACCTTTTTTTCAAACGACGAATTTTATCGTCGATCATTAAATTTAAAGGATTTTTATTTGTCGACGATTTTTATGGGCTGCGCTGAATTCACTATTTTGAGCTTTTGAATCATTGATGGTAAATCTCAGAAAAAAATTCTCGTGTGATTTTTCAACGTTGTAAACTTTGTGAACATTTGAAACTCACAAGAGAATTTATATAAATGTTCAGAAACCCTTGAAATCTTTAAATTTTAAATGACGAAAATGTGAATAAAAAAATTAATATGATTCAAAAACAACTTGGTTAAGAATCTTCGATGTTTCAAAATTTGAATTTATTTTTTTATTTATTTTATTAATTAAATTGTTTAAAGGAATATATTTTTCGTTTTCCGTTTCAGACACACGTGGAAGAAGACAACAAATTGTTGAAATCAGGTGGTGGCGAGCATACGAACGAAAGAGATTACATCGACTCGGAGAACGAAATCCAGGGGGTACACATGAATCCAAAACACGACGACAAGGCAAGCTCGTTCTTCGCCCAACCCGGTGTGCTCGCTGGTAAATTGACCGCCTTTCTTTATCTCTTTATCCGTAGGTTCTATTTTTTTACTTATTTCTATGACACACTACACACACACACACATATGAGCTAGAGCACGTTTAACTTGAAAAATAGAAAATTTTTGAACGCATTAGTTTTTGACGTAAATTATCGTACATTATCAAGGCAACCAAAAATATTTATTGAAATAAAAAATAGGTAAATAAATATTTTGGCAGTTTTTGGCGAAACAAAAATATTTCGCCAATTTTAGATTGTTTGTAATATAAATATTTTAAGGTTGTTCATTTTTAATCCCAAAAATTTTTGATCATAAAAAATATTTACTTCTTATGCATGTTTCGCCATTTTCTTTTTCTTTAATTTTCATTTAATTATTTGCAAATTAAATTAAATGCAAATAATTTGCATTTAATTTTAATTTTCTTTGATTCAATTCAGTTCATTTCATTTTCTATGATTTGCAGTTTGAAAATTACCAAGAAATTATTCGACATGTCACATGTTTACAGATTCATAATCTTTTTACATTTCAAGATAAATAATCAATTGAAACATTATGCTATTCAAATTACATGTCCAGGAGAATTTAGCAAAACATGTGGTTCATTTTCTGCAACAACTTTGATTAAGAGCCGAAAACGTAAACAAATGTACAAAAAACATAAAATTTGCTTGCATTTGATCATAAATATTTCTTGCCTATCATAACGATTTCCCTGTTTTTTCATGTATAAATAAATAAACATTTTGCATTTTATCGTAAATATTTTTGGTTGACCTGTACATTATGCACGAAAAATTAAATCATTCTCAATTCCCAAGTTTGAATGAGCGCAAAAAAAGAATTCTAAAATTATTTTATACAGGTGCGTAGGCAGAGAGGGGTTTTGGAGGTTCAAACCTGTCTCAAAATTCAGATAAAATAAATTATCCATTGATGCAAACATAATGAAAAATGTACTTACTGAAATTTAAAACGAATGTTTTCATGCAAATTTTGAAAGTTAAACAAAATTCAAAATTCTTGATCTTATTGACTCAAAAATATTAATCATTAGAAATGAATAAATGAATAAAATCAATAGAAAATGAAAATTTTAAAAAGTATTTCAACCTAGTGAATTACAGAGGAAAATAAAACTAGAATCTATGAACTTGCTGAACATCTAAGAAACTTTTAACTCTGGCGTAATGAATTCTCGGAATCTAAATAGAAATCTAGAAAAATACCGGAAAATATTTCAGATCGTATAAACTATAAAGAAATACTGATAAAAGTGACAGAATTACACGAAAGAACTGTTTTCTGAAAAATCAAGTTCTCAAAAGCATATAGATGTTTATATTATATGGCAATCTATATTAGTGCTAGAAATCGATCAAAATTTGAATTCTGGTGCGTCGAGTTCCAGAAACGTACAGAGAAATTTACGAAAATACTCAAAATTTATATAAATACTTCAAAAATACGAAAATATAAGAAGTCTATGAAATTAGTGGAAATCGATCGAAATTTAAATTCTGGTGCATCGAATTCTAGAAGTGTACATAGAAATCTATGAAAATATTCGGAATCTATAAAAATACTAAAAAATTCGAAGAATAATAAAAATCTATTAATGTTCAAAAACTAAGTGAATATAGTTTTTTTTTAATTTAAAAAATTTGAATCCTAAAGCGTACGATTCTCAAAATCTGGATAGAAATTCTTGGAACTTTATAAATACTGAAAAAATATGAAAAAAAAACATAAATTTCTGAAAATCCGTATAAAAGATATTGTTTTCTGTAAAATAATTTTGAATACTCAAAATTTTATATATTACATATTTTATAATTCATTTATTATTTATAAATTACTATATTTATATTATTATTTATATATTATTTATTTATATTATGAAATTTATACTATTATGTATTTTATATTATAAGTATATATTTATATATTATTTTATTTATTTATGATATATTTTATATACTTCATAAAATACGAAAAGTGTAGAAATTTATGAAACACTTACAATCTGTATGGATATCATTTTCTCAAAAATCTATAAATAATTTTATTTTTCAGAAATCGAATTCTAGAAAGCTCTATAGAAATCTTTAATAATATTATAAATTTTACAAGTTATATAAATACTGAAGAAATATGAAAAACACTAAAAGTATTAGAAAAAAATCCAAACATGAAGAACTTATTTTACGTAAAACGAATTTCAATAAATTAAATACGTGTATGAGATATTTTAAACTCTCGACTCCAAAAGTTGTTCTACTTCCAAATCCCAGAATTAAAAAATTAAAAAATCGTTCTCCTGTTACCAGATCGTCAAAGAATGATAATTATTAAATCTCGGAGAAAACATACTTTTTCGAAAAACCCCTCTTGAAAATTGTTCTGCCTACGCCCCTGGTTTCATCATAGTTCGAACTTCTTCCTTTAAAATTGACTTTTGGCAGGGACGTTACAATCTAAGGGTGGAGGAGGGCAGATGCTCGTTTTCCTCCCTCTCGAATTTATCGCAATGTTACAACAGAAATATATTTAATTATAATATATACAATAAATATATATGAAATATAATAAATAATAAATATAAATAAAATATAGAAATATATAAAATATAAAATAATTGTAATAGAATTTGAAAGTGTGGACTGAACCTAAATTTTACAGTTACTCGAATTAATAAACAAATTTTTAATTATATAAAGTAATTTATAGCAATGGAGGATTTGGAAAAGATTTTTCTTGAAGTGAATTTTAAACTTTGGAAATTTTCAAAATACGTTAATTACATTTTTATGGTAGTTCCTATAGAAAAAATTGATACAACATTATATATTTTCAATTCTTAAAATACTAGATTACGATTCATCATTCAAATCGGTGATATTAATGAATGTTTAAATTTCCTACATGTTAAAGTGATTAATGAAACAGTACAAAAATTAATAACTAATTCGTATCAAAAAGTAACATCTTTTCAGAGAATACTTAATTTTTTGTCATCCCAAAAAATATAAAGTATGATTAGTACTATCATTGGATAAGTCGACAGAACTATTCTAGTGTGAAATTAAGAATTTCATTATAATAATTTAAGCAGAATGAAGAATAATTACCCAGAGAAATTTGTATTTAGGAAATGAATGACAGAATAGAAACTTTAGAAAAATGAGCGAAAATTACCAAAGAATTTTCATACAAGCAAATATTCTCCTTTTACATATGTGAAAACGTTTACAAAAAGAATGACTAAAAAATGAAAAAGATTAGGAATTCATACTGTCAAACAAATTACTGATAATAAGAGGAATAAATTTATAACTTTCAGAGAAGATAAATTAAAAAAAAGAAAAAATGTTATTTATTCAATAAAATCGATTGTGATAAAAATTATATTGGACAAAGAAAAAGATAAGCAGAAAAAAGAATACAGGAACACATGGAGAATTTGAATAATGGAAATGAATGGAATATTTTAAAGGAACATAGAATGGAAGAGTTTAATTAGGATAATTCAAAAATTTTAAATATAGAAGCTTCGTTTCATAAAAGAATAATCGCAGAAATTGCATGTGTAAAGAAGCTTGACACAGAAGTTAGAAAAATAAATAGAATGATACGTATAATGTTTTACTTTGATATTTTTGACTGACACAGTATGGTCTTGAAATTTTTATATTTTTCCTCACCATTGTAGTAATGAAAACATAGTGGAAGAAAATAACTATGAAAAAATATCTTATGTAGAATTTATCATTGAGATCTTAAATAAAGTTCATCGTCAGATACTACGTTAGTCGTATAGACAATGAGCCTGTTGAAAAAAGAAAATGATTTATAAATAATTGACAAAAATGGTAATTTAGTTAATGAAAGAATTTTTAGAACTTATAATAAAATTGCAATGACTAACAAGTCAATAATAATAAAAGTTTTTTTGTAGACAAAAATATGAAAACTATTGAAATTGTTAGAAATTTATGGAAACATGCATAAAAATAGCAGGAAATCCTTAAAATTGTATAAAGCCTAGAAAAACACAAAAAACTTAGAAGTACTATAAATCTTTTGGTGTTTGAATTTCCCCTCCTCCCGCCAAAAAAAAAAAAAAATTTATTGCAACGTCCCTGACTGTTAAAGCACTTGATTGTTCTTAACTCAAAAGAAGATGAAAATGAAAATAAATTTAAATTTTAACGAAAAATAAAACTGACACACACATAACACTGTGCAACACTTTTTTGTGACAAAGAAATTTTTGTTAAAAATAAATAAAATTACAGCCCCTAAATATACTCGTGAAATATTTTTGCAATCTTTTGGCTCATTTTCGAGGTATTAACAATAACATTTTTTAATACCTGCATTTCTTTAATAAGGGAATTTTCATTGTTTTTCTCAAAACGAAGAGTTAAAATGATAATAATAATTGGCGATTCCAACAATTATATTATTATCAAAAAAAAAAAATTATTTACTAGAGTGAAAAGTCATGTTTCAGTAAACTGCTAAATGTATACATTGCCTTTTTGCTCTGGTAAATATTATTTTTTTATTAACCGTTGTGATCAATTTCTTAGTTCTTAAAGATACAATTTCATTTCTGTTTTTAGAAATACGATAGAAATTGCCTATATTTGTAATTTACGAATAATCGGATATTTGGACGTGAATCATTCGAAAACTACAAATATAATATCGTACTGTGAGTTCTGGAAATTGCCTATTTTGACGAAACTCTCAGTAATGTACTAATTTGCCCGAATTTTTCCGAAAATTTACCATTGCGGGTCAATTTTTTGCGTCGAAAATTGCTGTCTCCCAGGCAATGACAAATGGTGGTTTCGCAAAAGCACTTTCGCAGAATTTTCTCGAAAGATACTCTCTATTACAGTTTAATTCCATGTAAAGTTCTTATTACGCGACATTTTCTTATAATACGATCACGTGAAAACTGATCCGAAACGAAAACTCATACGAAAACAATTGTTGTGACAAACTCAAGTGACTATAAATATTTAGACTGTTGAATTATTTGAAAATAAATAAATTAGTATTATAAAAAAATAAAAACTATTATCAACTCAGGAAATCTTAAATGCCCGAAAATGATAAAAATTTGTTTCGTATAAGGACAAAAAGAAATTTCATTGATTTCATAAATTTGAGTATCTTTTTCTGAAACGTTGATAAAAATTTTTGAAAATCGATCATAATCCAAAATGCCAACGAATATGATCAATTTACTTTTTTTTAATATTTTGATGCAATGATTTTCGGTATAAAAGTAACAGCTTTATTTTTCCAAGGTAACACATTTCATCTATATACACTGAGAAAAAAATTTCAGGGCGACCACGATTTCGCCATGCATAGTTACGATTTCGACCGGACTCATTCCGATCCAATGAGAAAATACCGAAATCCAAGAAACGTCAACTGTTTCA
>JAPYZL010122054.1:0-10160 GCA_030522825.1 Platygaster orseoliae
AAGAATTCTCTCGCTGATTTTATGACTGCTCGGAAAGAGGCCTGCGTCACGCGTTTCATCGTAAGCGGCCACTCGAACACATACATGGAAAAAAATATTCTTTGTCACATGGGAGGAATGTGATTCAACTCGCGCGCTTGGGCACTCGCTGCCGCTCGTGCCCAAATGCTCGCTAGTAGAATCATTCCATTCCTCCCCCTCGCGGTCCCTCGGTCTGCCGTGGACTGCCGTGGAGTCCACGGCAGTCCACGGCAGTCTGCGTCACTCCATAGACCGAGGGACCGCGAGGGCCCTTGTAGCATAAATATCTATTTATCATTCCCGTACTGGATTTTTGAGAAATTAACTGCAAAAATTTATTGTCATACAACAAATCATATTATGAATAATAAAGAGGTTACTTGAAAAATTTTAAGCCATATGTTTATCAGAAAAAATGAAATTCGCTCAAAGTTGGAAAATATTTTAAAGACGTTATTCAGCATGAATTTAAACAAAATTTCGTATCGTACGACTGCATGAATTACAATAATTTAGTAGTTACCGTAAAATCATACTATTAAAAGCAATGTAGTTATTAATCTTTGCAATTATCTCATTTCGTGGAATAATATACGATTGTATAAACCAGTTATATTCATATTCATTAAGTATACTATAAATTATATGGTCTATCTTTAGTTTGGAAAATGAACTAAAATTTTTTCATATTAAACATATGGTTAATTTCTTCTATACTAGCAATATTTAGCAATATATTACAGAATAAGTTTAAAAAAACGTGTTTCATTTTAATATTCATGAATAGACAATTCGAGATGTTGGAATTGGGACTGAAGAAAAATTCTTATATCTGTACATATTTTACTATGTACGTTTGGAATACTTTGAAATTCTTAAATCTTACGCGAGATTCTAGGCCCATTTACGTACGCAAAAAGTAACCAACGGCAGGTCAACAACTCGAAGTGGTAACTGCTCATGTGCAGTGCTCTTTTGCTCTTGGGCTAGAAGTATAGTTTAGCCTGGCGGGCTAAAATCACGCATACAGATAATCATCTAAGCAGTTGCGCGACAGAACACTTTTTTGACTTTTCGCAGATAAGGATTTGTATAAAGCAGGCCTGTGACGGCTGTGACACAGTGCTCCCAGATCAGGAGCATTTTTCTCTCTCTGATATCGACTAGGACATAAGTGCGTCCTTGTCTTTTAGGAAGATGACGTCATAATCTAGTAGCACTGCTGTGACACGAAGGTCTCGAATTGGAGTCCAAAAGTGAAGATAAAGTTGTAGGTGGCACTGGCGATCATTCTAGAGAAATGGCGTCATTATCGCGCATGACTTTAAATGTTCGAAATTAAGCGGTGAAATAAATAGTATAAATTTACTTTGCTTTCCTTTTAAATTCAATAATCTAGATCTTAAAAGATAAAAGATGAAAAGTGAAACTCAAAAGACATAAAGATAACCGAAAAAATTATAAACGTATTGTAACATTTATGGTACATGTTTCAAAATGAGCTCAAAGGGTCCAAACCACCTGAAGAACCACCACAGAGTTGTTTTTATTAATTGTAAGAGATTTCAGTGAGATAAGGGTTGATAAAAACCACTAAAAAATTATTTTTCGATTGATAAAAATTACGCTTACAGGCTAAGTGACGCGAAACTTGACACATAAACGACAATTTTTTATTAATCGAAGAATATAATGTTATAGTCGATTTTATCAACCCTGAGCCTACTGATATCTCGTAAAGTTAATAAAAACGATTCTCAGGGCGTTTTTCAGGTGATTTGGGCCCTTTGAGCTCATTTCAGAACATGTAACAAATAGCGCCTGATTTCCATTTTTTTCTTATGATAAACAATCTTCAGTGCAAATGAGGAACGCGATCACATTTTTTAGCTTTTTAATGATTTTAATTTAACCTTTTTCTCGAATCAAACATCTCCAAATGTTTTTCAATGAGCAACATTTTAGCTACATTTCCATGTTGCTCAAATGTTGCTCTTTAAGAGCAAGGGCTGTTGAAGAAGCTAAATAACTAAATAATCAACAAAAATAGGACCCAATATATCCATAATACATTCAGACACAAAACACTCCTGTACACCCGCGACTGACATCAAAGAAGTATTTATTTTAGATGTTTCTAACTTTTTCTGGTTTGTCATAACTACAAAAAATAAGTTAGCATACACAACGAATTTTTCGGTTTTTTATGAATCGAACAAAAAATATACACTGTTTCTCAGTGACGAAAAAAAGAAAAAAATTGAAGGATTTTTATTCATTTTGGTCAGCAATTGAATAAGGGATACTCCTATACAAATTACGCCTAATTATTTTTGACAACTACCCTGATAACTACGTACAAAAGTATTTTGAATTAATTTATTCAAACAGAAATGTAACGGAAAGCGTCATTGATTGAAACTTCACTGGCTCGTTCAATTTTGATTTTGCTTATGTTTACGGTATCAAAGCTCTCATCTAGTTTATTGTAAGCTTCCTCTAAATTGAGAGTCGTTTTCATTCTTTCCAACGCCATTTTTTGCAAGCGACTGAATAGAGACGGATGTATAGCGATACATTTTTGAAAATCATTTCGTGATAGTGTGCATATTTCGCAAGTTTCAACAGCTATGACAGTCGCTATTCTCCTTGCATTTTCCGTAACGAGGGATATCTCACCAAAATGTGCTCCTTCTTCTAAATGACATACCTGTATAAAATTGAGATTTTAAATGCGCAAAAGTTTAGGTGAAAAATGCAGAACATTGAAATGAAACGAGTAAAATGCATGAACTGGATGTTTTTTGTATTAAAAAAAATATGACTTCGGCAAACTTGCTTCTTTCCCAAAACTTGTGTACACAGCTACAGTTCCAGAAACAACGAATGAAAGGGCGTCACCGCAAGTACCAGCTTGCACGATTAAGTCATTTGCTAGATATATCTGAGAATGTATGCGTTTCGCTACTTCTGCAACAAGAGACTTCGGTAATTGTTGCAACAAATTGACCGTTGTTAGCATTTGTACGTGATTATGCATAATCAGTTCCTATTTTCGATAAAATGATTCAGACAGCATTTAGTTACAATATTTCGGTCCATTTTCTGGTAATAAAGCAACAAAATTTTGGTATTTTGAGTTGTTGGACAAACTTGGAAACTTGAATTTTCAATTTGTTGGCGCATACGACGTAAAAACATACTTCTACCCAAAAATAAATGATTATTGAAATAAAACTATTATAAAAGTATGTTCTGAATATAAAGTTTTAGAAATTCCGCGAATAACTTGAATTTTATAATGATAATCATATTTTACGTTGGTCACAAAGAATTTCATTATTTTATATTGCAGTGTACTTCTCTCAGATTACGCGTTATTTGACTCAAAATCCTTTTGTCTCGGTCGAATTTCCTTACGTTGACATAATTGCAATAAATACGCAAGCGTTGCTGGATATCGTAAGGCAATTTTTTGTGTTGCATGTACTTGCTAAGTTGCTGCATCCATTTAGAATGATGTTCACGTGAGGAGCAATGCATTGCCATTAAATGCATCGCTTCAACTGCAAAAACGACAGAAATTGATGCATCGAAGACAGTAAATTGAAATTCAGCAAGTTAACACAACAATAATTTTCTTATTCGAAAAATCTCAATCATTATGCAAAAAAAATCTTGTTTCATTCACCAAGCAAGTAAATATATCCAATTTTGCCTATTAAAGACAGCAGCATATTCAATAAAATATCATCGAGTGTCTCTACTTTTACAAAATGAGTGGAACAAACGATTGATGTTGTAGCTCTGTGTAAACACAGGATGTATTTTTTCAGCACAGTATTTCGTTTCTTCATACTATCACTGAATACCCAAGACCTGTTAATATACAATTATCTTTGTGTTATGGTTCTTGTTTACTCGCTTTCCATTCTATAACATGATCAACAAATGTATCTTGTTAAAATGGATTACACTCCGATACCAAATGATTTACACTCTTTTCAGTCATTCATGTTTGCAACAACAAGGTTTGTCAATGATTCACACATTATTGCGTATTCCCATTGTAGAAATTTTATCGTCAGCCTTAAGAAGTATTATTCATTGCACGATCAAAGTCAAATCGTTTATCAGTCAGAAAATTAGAGAAAAACGTAGATCTATCGTGACGTATCTGTGAATGTGCTTTCAATGAACATTTTTTGAGCCAAGAAAAGCGTTGCTCTGTTTTATGCATGAAAGCGTTCACGATGCAACATAAAAATTAGAGCTCGACTCTCAAACATTACATTCAATATGTGCATCATCGAAGTAGCATCATAAAATTGTTTTCGAATCACGAAATGATGTCAAGACAAATGCTCTTTAAACATCACTCAAACATTGCACATTCATTCTGCCAGAATTTTTATATTGAAGCTAATATCTTTTCGCGAAAAAGATCAAGTTGATGCATCAATAATTCTGCAATCGTTGAGAGGTAGAAAGTCCAATGATGTTGACATGTTTGACTTTAGTAAGGGTAGATTCCCACCTATTGCATGAAATTTTAACGCACGCAAAATTTTTGCGTTGCGTGGAATTTTACATGCTAAAAACCACGCAAAAAAACCACGCATGCAAAAATTTTGCGTGAAACGCAATTTTTTTCGAAAAACGCAATAGGTGGGAATCCACCTTAAAGCTGCGTTTTGATGTTGCAATGAATGTGCAATGATGCTGTTTAAAAATTCGACAGAGTTGTCAATGATTGTAAAATGTTTGCAATGTGACAAAGCAAGCTCGTGATATATACCAAAGCGTAGAATTTTTCTATGCATCTTTGACAAACCGTGCTGCAATATCTATCTATCACGATGCAGCATTGAATGTGCAAAGATATCAACGAGAGTGTTATTAAGGTATACTTACACTGGATCTAAATTTTCAGTCCACGAAAAAACCGTGAATGGTATAAAGTATTGCAGACAAGCTGCCCAGTGTAAACTGATAGTCAAGATGATAAATACTTCGATAATTTTGTGGACTTTCAAGGAAATTAAATATGTCTGTTGGAAATATATATAGTTAACTTAGAAACAATAATACGAAAATGCAAAAATGACCCTTTCGACTCACCTGTCGAATGTCTTGCGTGTACTGCAGAAGATTTCTGATTCGTATGATTAGCAAAAAGTTGAGTAACGACGTATACTTATTTTTTTGCCCAGCGATGAAAATTTCGAAAAGTTCTGCTGGAAAAGCTGATATAACGTCTAGAGCGAAATATCCTTGCAAGTATTTACTGTGAAATTTTTTCTACTTCAAGATCAAATTTGGTAAATTTTCACGTGTATTCAATAAAAACGTCGTCTCAATTTACATTATATAGAATCTAAAATCTTACGAAGAAACTATTCTTGGATTCATGATCACAGTCTTCGTGTATTCATCGAAATATCCAGTGAAAAAGCATAGAATTATATCAGCCAAAAAAATTATATCAACGATAAAAACCGTTTTGAACCAATGTTTTTTGTAGTCCAAGTAAAAACTGTTCAGAACTGGAAATGCGAGCATAACGAAGTAAGTGAAAAAAGCTTGGAACCATGCCCAACAATTCCTGTAAATAAATATAAATTATTTTATAATTTTAACAGTACTAGCACATTTTAAAATCGAAATAGATAAACTCAAAATGTAACCTGAATTCACTCATTGGATGAATCATATTAGGGTAAAATCGCAAATGATGAAGAATTTCATGTTTTATTGTATTTGAGCTTTTAAGAAATGTTTCTGCATAAGGATGAGTTTTCGATATAATAAAGCGTTGCCGGGACCGAAGAGACATCTTATGTTCTTTTACGAATTTTTGAATTTCGTCATTTTCAGACTGCATTTTGCAGTTGCTTTTTGTATGTCTGATGCACTGTGAATCATTTTTTGAGACATGAAGAGTAATTTATGATAACACAAAGTTTAAATTAAAACTTTAAAAACACGAGAGCTCATTTTACGTACGGTATCACATTTTTCTTCTGTTTCATCTGGTGCAAACATATTTGGTTTCAAGTTTTCTCAGAATTCGCAGCGATCCGGAATGTTTTTGAAAACTAACCTGAAATCGATGGAAAATAAAAATAAACAAACTGACATAGCCTTCAACTTTTTTATTTCAACTCTTCTCAAGTGCAAAAGAAAAAATGAGAAATGATCATTCAAAAGTGTTGTATAATTTTAAATATATTTTATGGAATTTTCAAGTGCTTTATGTGATATTGTGTATTGAATGTCTACATAGAACTATTTTACTGATTCTGTACTCTCGCAAAGTAAATGTTACATTTTTAGATTCAAATTTATTCATGACATATGTATTTTAGCGAAACCGGCAGTTTAAGAAACAACTATCGAAAATTATAGATTTTTCAAAAATTGTATATTTATAGAAGAATATATCTCATAGAGGGTAACGATAATAAAAATAATAGCAAATGATTGAACTGAATCAAAAAACTTTGTTAAAACACCTCCAAATACATCACACCGAAGAAATACAGAAAAAATATAGTATATTTTGTTACTAGGACCTAAGGCGTGGCTTTTTGGGCGAGGGCCAATTTATCTGCCGAGGCGTATCCGAGGCTGATAAATTGGTCCGAGAACAAAGCCATGCCTCGAGTCCGAGTTGCAAACGATATTTTTTGCAAAATACGCACAAAAAGGTGCTTCTCGCACCTGAAAATCAACACGAAGGGGGTGCGTTTCCGACACGGCGCACCACGCCGTCTGTCGGTAAAATAAACTACTCCTAAGTAATGAAAATCAAAAACACGCATTAAAACGCGCTGTCTTTCGGTAATAAAAACTACCCCTAGGTAATAAAAATCAAAAACACACATTAAAACGCGACGCCCACATTCAAATGATCGAAAACAAATCGCCGGTCGGAAATGCACGTCCTTTGTGTTTGTTTTCAGGTGCAAGAAGAACCTTTTTTGTGCGTGTTTTGCAAAAAATATCTTTACATTGCAAGTAAAAAATTTTCGAAACTACTTTCTTACTCTTGGAAAGCTAGCACCTTATTTTCCAAAACGCTTATTTATTATTTTATTTCAGTATTAGTTGCCTATTAACAAAAAAAAGTAAGTTTGGAAAATTACATAATTAAACGAAAATTATGAATACCTTTTTGAAAAATTTTTTGTATATTTTTTATTACAAATATACTTCATTTTTCAGAAACAAAAAAACCCTCTTATTGAAGGAGTCACAAGATGACCTGAAATTTGGGATATGTGTTCAATTTTTTTAGAATCATTAACTCTCTTGCACTATGAAAATCAACAAAATTAAACGTTCAATATATTTTATTGAGCCAATACAATCATTGCCGAGTCAATGACGAAATATATTTTGGAAAAAGAAATGCGATCAAAGATTTAATAAACACTTCTGTTCGCTCACTTAATCCACAAGTGTAAGAAGAAGCTTCTTGTAATCTCCAGAACAATCTCCCTGTAAAACAAAAAAAAAATTAGAATCTAAACAAATATATGGCAAACAATACGATCAAAAACGTGAAAAAATTTTTGATACTCACAGAAATGAAGCTTTCCAATGATTCTCCATACATTCTTTGGAAAGCATTTTTGATGTCTGCCATGTCGATTTCACAGCGAGTCACGATCAAACGAATTAAGCGCTTGTCTTCAGTTCCAAAACTTTTCATGCTCCTGTGAAGCTGTTCTGCAAAGAAGGCAGCTCGGTCCTTGACGCATTTTACTGTTAAATAAAAAAAACGTTCTGTTAATGATTTTTCATCATGATAAACAAAGAATATTGTTCGTTTATGAACATGAATTATGAGTTTTATTTAAATATTAGTAAGAATGAGTGATAAATTTTTTGTACGTCACAGCATAAAATTTTGGAGTTTAATCAATGTTTAAAATTTATGTTCAAAATTATTAAACCTTAAATCATTTACTTTTGTTATCGATAATTATAAGTGAGTATGTATGTAACACAAATAGTCACAATAAATAAAATAGTAAATAATCACCGATAGCCAGAAGGCCCTTTTTAATGTCCCCAGAAAACTCGGCTTCGATGGCCTTTTCTATGTCCGTATGAGTCAACTTGTAATACTCAGTGAAAACTTGTTTTAGCTGCGCATAGCTCTGCGATACCAAAATCTCATTGAATTTCGATTCATCAGTTCCGAAACGGCCCACACCTGTATATACAACAAAAATTTAACCAAGAATCTTTTGATTCTTATAATAGTTTGTAAATTTTCTGAAATATCAGAGAATCAAATGTATTTTTTCAAAAATATGTATAGTAAAGATAAATAATAAAATTTCAATAATTGTAAAATTATTCATTTCAAAGTGAAAAAAAAACTTTAATAAATCTGAAATAAATTTCAAAAGATCACGTTTAGTAGTAGAACTGATGATAACATTGACGAATCCAGCTTAACCAAACAAAAAGATACTATATCAAGAAACGAGAAAAAATAACCATTGCAACAGCTTTTCTTGAATGCAACCGTAGTTGATGTTTTGAAAAATTACCTGCTGCGTACAGGGCTTGTGCATCAGCCTGTGCTCTAGCAAAATCAATGTGATGGGATTCATCTCTGTTTCCCATAGAGAGACTGATCATAAGTCTTTTGAAATTGCCCGACGTGTCTGATTGCAAATCAGATTCCAGATGTATGCCGAATTCTGAAATCGAAACCGTAAACTTTAAATACCAAGAATACAAATTGACAATTATAATCATCGCGAATCCTAGAAATTTTACAAGAAACATGTAATTTTTACATTATTTTCATACATTTTACAGGTTGACAGCTAATAGTTCTTGAAACCTATATTCAAAAAGTCTTCAAGAATTTTTTTAGTGAACATAATGTTTGTAGCACGAGACGAAGCTTATTGAAAATCAGAGTTGATAAACATGTGCACAAAAATGTTTCAGACTTCTTTTAACATGTATGCATACTTTCTCGTTGGAAAAAAATTAAGAGCATTATCGGATTTCATCAGGACTCATTAATATTTTGTATATTTTGTTAAAACAGTATAAACATCACACATAACAAATTTTTTTGAGAAGAGACAGTCTTTTGTTTGAAAGTGTTCGAAAAATATAAACAACATATAATAATTTGTTCTAACGAACACGTTGAATGAAAGTTAAATTATTGATCATTTCTTTCATTCACCTAATTTTATGTTGTGATTTTAAAATTGAATAAATGTTTTTTATTTTTTGTGATACATCGCGAATTTTTTTTGGTATATTTATGCCATTTTTTGTGCATATTTCCATGCATTTTTTCTGGTAATGATTAATCAATTAACCCTGTAATACCTCGTTGATAAGCTCTCTTGATTTCATGAATTTCATTATTGGAGCTCGTGCACATTATCTCGATAAGCACGTGGTCAGCAGTGCCAACTCCCTGCATTGCTCTACGCAACTCTCTCGCCAAGAACACAAATCTTGGAGTCATCAAAGCGATGACTGCATTCTCAAAGTTTCCGGACAACTCGGATTTTAAGTTTTCGATGAGATCCTGCAACGTTCAAAACAAGTCAAAGATGCATTTTTTCGAAAACAAATTTTGAAACATACAGCTGGCCGGTCAATTTATTAAAAGGTGTTTCTGAATGGAGTTTTCTATTAGAACTCTATTAGAAAACAATATATAAATATCGTAATTTCTATTTCTGAATCGAAATTGTAAACATAACTACGAATAAAAAAAGTACTTTCTTTTCATGATAACATTTGGTTCATTAAATTTTATGGGCCTTACGTTGAATTGCGAGACTTTGATGTCTCGCAGATAGATATAAAGGGAATGTTCTCATAAAAAAGTAAAATTTTTGTATCCGTTATTTTGTTTGAAATGTCTCTATAGAAATTCGTATCGCAATTGCCTAATGGAATTTCCAAATGGCGTTAATAGAGTTTATCGAAATTTCTAGTTGGCCATGACCAATTCAATTGAAGTTTCTATATTGTTTTTTGAGGCTGGTTCTACAGGGTGCGCCACCAAAATCCGGACAAAAAACCATTCAATATTCCCGCGATAATATGCTTCAGAAAGATATCGCTTTCAGTGTCTGAATACC
>JAPYZL010122067.1:0-12728 GCA_030522825.1 Platygaster orseoliae
GTAGATGAACTCCGCTATGTAGAGTTTTTTCGAAAACATCGTGAATTCACGGAAAAATCCTTAAAAAACGTTTCGACAGTGGTGGGGATAGAAATGAAAGTGGTGGGAGGGCCCCATGCCCTTAACTCTGAAATCATTTCTGCCGAGCAATGTGACCTCTCCAGTTTTTGTTTCATCGCTATAAATTTTGCCGCCCTAGGCAGCTGCCTACGTTGCCTGTTCGGTAAATCCACCACTGAATAAAATATATATAATAAATAATAAAAGAATAAATAAATTATGAAAGTAAATAATAAAATGAGTAATAAAATAATAAAATAAAGAATACAAAATAAATAAATATATAAATAAATAAAAATTAAATAAATAAAAGATATATAATAAAAAATGCAATTTCCCAACTGACTTTTTTCGAATTTCGAGAGTTTCATGAAAACCTACTTTCAAGCGGAAAATCGCGTCCGTACTGTGTACTCCTGATAAAGAATTCCAAGACATGTCGAAAGTCGTGAGACTGACGATCGACGTCATCGATAATGACTTGATCGGCAACCTCATGAACTGGTTGTGAGACAGATCCAGCATTTCTATTTGAGCATCGGCGAACAAGTTGTCCGGTAATGTGCGAAGTTTATTGTGAGATAAAACGACGATGCGAAGTTTTTTCAAGTTGCGGAAAGTTTCGACGGGGATGTCCATTATATTGTTCTTCGACAAGTAGAAAACCTATAGAATTCGAATTTATTTAAAAAAGTCACCACCAATCATGAATATAATAAATATAAATTAATAGAACATTAATAAATAAATAAAAACGAATAATAAAAGAGGGCATAATAAAAATAAAAATTGAAATAATCACTTGTATATTGTTCGTGCTACGAAAGCAGTCGAAATCCACTTCCATGATATTATTGTGGCTCAAGTCGAGCCATTGCAAGTGAGGCAAATTACCAAAGACAGCCTGTGTTACGTTCGTCAACTGATTGTGCGACAAATACAAATGCGTCAAAGAGTACTCAACAGGTTTAAAGTAATTTTTCGCTATGTCTGAAATAGTATTGTGACTTAAGTCCAGGACTTTGATGTTGGACTGCAACATCATGGAAACTGAAAAAGAAAATCTAAATGAACTTAATAAATATATACGTATATTGTCGAAAGTGTTCTGGTAAAAAGATTCGCAGTCAATATGTTTAACTTTTTTTGAAAAACGAATGCAATCTTTATTAGTTATTGTAATATGTGATAACGCAAGAATTTCAACAAGTTGAAAACTAAAGACACTAAGAAAATTTTGGGGTTTTAGAATTTTGTAAGTATTTGTGATTTTTAGATTTGTCAAAAGTGTGATATATAACCAATTGCGGAAATGTTCGAATCCTTGAAATTTTCGTATTTTCGAACATTGGAATACTTTTTCAGAACTTGAAGAAATTATTCGAAAATTGCTGTATATTTAAGAAAACACTTAAAACTCTTGTTTGCATTACTTGCGATTTCAAATTTTAATTTTTGTGTTTCAGTAATTTTAATTAACATAACGAATCAAAATAATACAGTTAGTGAAAAAATGTAATAGATTGTTAAAAAAAATCCGACGATACCCACATTTACAAACACCAGGTACACGTCAAATAAAACATTTCAAAATTCATAAATTCAAGCCACAAAGTCAAAAATCACGTTAATTTCAAGATCACAAAATTCTGTGATTTCAAACTTCGTGCAAGTTCAACAAGAAAACCGATCTCTTCAAAATAGTATCTGACTGTCAGATTCTGACATTTTCATAAACTCGATCCAAGCTCCGACAACTTTTAAATAATCTCGAGTGTACAGCTGTACGTTTATACTTGGACAGCATTACACTTTTCGCGGAGAACCTTTAGCATTTTAATGTGATAATCTGGAATTAGGGTTAATCAGTCCTCGAAGAGCCGACCTTGTGTAAATATTAAGTTCTACCTACTGCCGGATGGTGGAGCGTACGATGTGTTACTCATCCATAGTGACGTGATTACGTTATGGCTTGCGTTCACTTTAAAGGAAGCCAAAGTTCCCACTTGATCGAACGCGTCGAAATCGAACATCGTCATCTCGTTGTAAGCCACGTCCAAAAATTCCAGATCCGGCAGATTCTGAAATTCGTTCCATAATAATAACAATGAATTAAAAAGTTATACACTGAATTCAACTCATACCTTATGGAAAAAAACTATCAACAGTAAAACATTGCTACCAATTCGCAAAACAGATAAAATTTGTGAATGTGAAGCATATGCAAGAATGTGTGAAGTAACGGACAGCTTCCCCCTCCCTCCCCTTGATCACGTGACGTATTATGTGCACGACCCCTTATCAAATTTTCACGTTTTTTACCTGAAACGCTTCGTCATCCATGTTTCTAATTTTGTTGCCGCGCAAGTTAATGTACTTCAATTTATTTATGTTCATAAACGCTCTTCTCGAGACGGACTCGATTTTGTTATCAGCCAGATTGATGTTCATAAGAGACGCCAAATCGACGAAAGTGTGAGTAGGCAGGTCTTTTATTTTGTTGTAAGACAGGTTTATTTCTTCGAGAACCGAGTGTATATCTCCCTTGAATAACAAACAAAATGTTGATGCAAATCACGATACATTTTCGCGGTAACTCACTTGGAAAGTTCCCTTGTGAACTTTATCGATCTCATTGTCCTGCAACTCGATTCTCCTTATTCTTTTCAAAAAATGAAAAGACGTGTCCGGCATCGAATGGAATTTGTTGTTGCTAAAATCCAAATGTTGCAAATTGCTGAGGAACTTTAACGGTTTACTGGGAAGTTCGCTCATCGAGGATTTGAAGCCATGGGCAATTTTCAGAGTTATCAGGGAATTTCCAACCTGGGAACGAGAAAAGCTTGAGAAAATCGCCGAGGCAATTTTCCGAAATATCTCACCTCGTAAAAGGCTTCTTCTTCGATCGAGGAAATGATGTTTTCGGAAAAGTCTAAATATTTTATCCCGCGGACGTGAGTAAAGGCGTGATTTTTGATTGAGTCCAAATTGCTTCGAATGATTCGCAATTCTTTAACGTCCATTCCGAATTCCATGAAATCATTTGATGACAATGACGATGACGACAGTTTGGAAAGACACAAATAACGAAGATTTCGCATTCGTCGCAAATCCTGAAGTGACACAGCGGCATTGTCGTGACCGCTCAAATCCAAATTATAAAGGGAATATTGGAAACCGTTGAAGATTTCTAAAATTCATCAATTTCGTGTGAATGATTTGTGTTTGAAATGAAATTATTGAGTTGAAATGATTTGGCTGTGAATGATTTGATGGTTGCAATGGAATCATGCAGTGAAAACTATCGAAATGAACTGAAAATGGGATTGAAAGTTTTTTTTTATGTTGCAAATTTGGAAAGTGTTGTTTTTTGAAGATGTGTATACATATTTTTGATTCATTAAAATTTGTTTCGACTAAATTTTTTTTGTCGCGAATTAAACAAAAATAGATTTACTGATGATAAATCAAAATTCGAAAAACAACTTTATTGAAAGTAAATTTGCAAATTGTTAAATGAGTTTATTAATTTAATTTCCAGCATAATTTCACTTAATTATGAAATAGATATTAATGCTACAAGGGAGAAAAAGGATGATTCCAACGAGTGCAAAGTTTGGGTACGAGCGAAGCGAGTGCGCAATTGCACTCGTTGGAATCATCTTTTTTGTCTCGTGTAGCATACAATATTTTTTTCCATGCATGTGTAAAAGTAGCCGCTTCATTTTTATGGAACGCAGGAACGAAATCCTCTTTTTGGAGTGTTTGGAAATCAGCGAGAGTTATCAATAAAACCCTAAGGAAATATTCATAAATCCCGGATCACAGGGAAGAAAGTTGTCTGATCCGTGATTAATGAATGTTTCCCAGGGTTTTTGTTGATATTTCCCGTTGATTTCCGAGTACCCCAAAAAGGGGCTTTTGTTCCCGCATTACATAGAAATAAAGTGGCCTTTTTTACGGATGCATGGGAAAAAATATTTTGTTTGCAATTTTAGTGGTTAAAAAAAATTACGAAAATATAAAAAATGTCATATGACTTTATTTACAAAATTTGTATTCATCATTGAAAATGCTAAAAAAATGATATTTATTTTGATAAATAAATATCCTTGTGACACAAATTTTTTTTATAAAAATTTTGTGTCAGCATTCACTGCATATTATACGAATTTAAAAAATTTGAGAATATCATTTAAACTTAAAATATTATTTCTGGAAAGTTTTGCAAAACTTGAAAATGAAACAACGCATTTAATAAAAAATCAATTCTAACTTTTTGCAATATTAACTTGGAAAATTTGAGAATCGAAGATAGTAAACTATTGAATTCAATTTTTAACCAGAAATTTATTATTCATTATTAGGAACTTACAAAATAAAAATTTTCTAATTCAAAGTAATTTAAATCAGAAAATTTAAAAACTTTAACGTAATTACAATTACTTTTGCAATTTCATGATTCTTGGAATTGATAAATAACAGCAATTTTGTATTTTTCCAGTTATGTTTCGAATTCAAAAGTTCGAAAACAAAATTTTGTTCATTGAAAATTTCTATAATTATAAATAAATAAATGATAATAAATTTTTTAAATTAAAAAAAATCTAGAACCGTAATTCAAATTTTGTATATTTAAAATTTCAGTTTTGATAGTTCGGAACCAACACTTCATTTCTTAAATTTGAAATTATTCGATTCGAAATTCAGACTTCTATCATTTTCTAATTTGAAATAAATCTTCATTTAAAATGACGGATTTTTCTAGCTAGCAATATTTATACGCAAAAACATTAAAATAATGCAAATATATAAAAAAAGCATGAGAGCAATACTTGCTAAATGAAATGACTTTTTGAAAAAAGCAAAAAATTACTAATTACATGAATAATGAAATATAAATTGTTTATCAAGTGTTTTGTTAGGGTTGAAGATGAATCGACTCGTTACGAATTGCAGCGATAAAATGTTGAAAAACTGACTTACGAGGTTCTTCGGAGTCGTAATTATTTTCGTAACTTGTACGGGATGCATAATTTGGGCGAGAATCGTAATTTGGACGAGAGTCGTAATTTGAATAAGTATCGTAATTTAAATTAGTGTCGTGATTATCGTGATTTGTATTTTGAGAAGGTATATCTAAACAATAAAAAATTATATAAATGGGATATTCTGCAATGTATAATAAATTAATCGATCGTAAAAATCGAATTCCGAAAATTATTATTAAAACTTTTTCTCTTGTAAAATAAAAATGCCGAGTCTATTTTTCACTTTCTACGGTAAAAAATTATGTAGTTTTCTTTTATGGAAAAATTACCTGGTTGGAAAGTTTGCACATGGTTTTCTCTCAAAACGACGGTTTTCAAGAAATCGAATTCTTGAAAAAAGTGATGCGGCAATTCCGTAATATTGTTTCCCGAAAAATCGATTAGCTCTAACGATGATTCTAAACCAGCGAAATTTGCCGAGTTTATGTCGTAAAGTTTGCAGTCTGGAAAGTATAATTCTCGAATCCTAGAATCCCTGAACGCACCTTCCTAAATCCAAAAAAATCCTTCTTTGAAAAATGAGAAAGTTTCGGAAGAAAATTTTATGAAAGTCGGAAATGAATTTGTAAAAACTAAAAAAAATGGTAGAATTTCTGGTATTTCTATGGAACTGAAAATTTCATGAAATATTAGAATTTACTGAGCTGCAGAAATTTTTGAAACAAGATTGGTGGTGAAAATTGTATCATAAGAATGACTTACAATAATCGATATTTCAAGGATTAGTGAATTTTAGAAATTTATTTATGGAAAATAATGGGACACAAAAATAAAAATTTCAAATTCCGAGTAATTCGAACAAGTTTTTAGTTTTCCAAAATTGTTAGAATTATCTTGAATTTCCAGAAAACACGAAAATTTTAAGAAATTCGAGAATTTTAGTTATTGACGGAATTCTCCACTTTCGTGTGATTGAAGAACTAAAAAGACAAAAGATCATTATTTTCTAAAAAATTATGAAAATTAAAAAATCTGGATTTTTGGAACTGCTTCGAGTTTTGAATTGATCATTCACAAAACAATGCCATAAAAATTAAGAACTTTTGGGAAAAAATTATACGTAAATTGAGGATAAAACTGTAGAATCCTATTCGTTTAGAGTGAAATAAAAATTTTGAAAGCAAAATTTTCCATGGTATAATATTTTCAGAATTCGTACGATATTTAAATAATAATAATAAAATAATTAAATTGTATTATAAGTATAAACTACAAAAACCAATGATATTTCAAAAATTAGCAAGTCTTAGAAATTTATTAATTGAAATTACTGAGACACAAAAATTGAAATTTATAATTGCGAATGATGCATTCGAGTTTGTAGAGTTTCCCTAAATTGTTAGCAATTTTCGTGGTTATTTAAATCCTGAAAATGTCTTGAATTTTCGGAAAACACAAAAATTTTCAGGAATTTGAGCATATTAGTTATTGGTGAAATTCTGGACTTTTCAGGAATTTAAGAACTAAAAAACAAAAGGTCATTATTATTCTTAAAAATTATGAAATTCGAAAAACTCTGTATTTTTTGAACTGCTTCAAGTTTTGAACTATTTACTTGAATTCTGATTATTCACAAAATGATGCCATAAAAATTAGAAACTTTTGGAACAAAATTTTACTTTAATTTAGGATGAAAGTGTACACTAATTTTTGGTTAAAGTGATACGAAAATCTTCAAAGCAAAATTTCACATTGTATTAATTTCCATGATATGAAATTTTCAAAATTCGTATGGTATTTACAAATTTATGAAATATTGGAATTTGGTAATTTTCAGGAATTTTTGAATGAAGAGTGTAGCGAAAAATGGTATCATTATTATAAATAAAAAAAAACAATAATATTTTAAAAATTAACAAGTCTTAGAAATTTAGTTATTAAAATGACTGAGACACAAAAATCAAAATTTTAAATCTTGAGTAATCCAAACAAGTTTTTAAAGTTTCCTTTAATTGTTAGTAATTTTCGTGTTTATTTAAATCCTAGAAATTTCTTGAATTTTCGGAAAACACAAAAATTTTCAGGAATTCGAGCATATTATTTACTGGTGAAATTCTGCATTTTTTAGAAATTTAAGAACTAAAAAAGCAAAAGGTCATTATTATTCTTAAAAATTATGAAATTCGAAAAACTCTATATTTTTGAAACTATTTCCTTGAATTCTGTTTATTCACAAAACAATGCCATAAGAATTAGAAACTTTTGGAACAAAATTTTACTTTAATTTATGATGAAACTGTACACTAATTTTTGGTTAAAGTGAAATGAAAATCTTCAAAGCCAAATTTCACATAGTATTAAAATCACTAAAGTGTTAAATAATACATTTTTAATGACACAAAAAACCAGGAAAATAATTTCTGTAATCATAGGGTTTTGAGGATTCGTAAAATATTTAAAAATATAATGAAATACTGTAACTTGGTAAATTCGATGACTTTTTGAATGAAGAGTATTGCTAATAATTGTATAATAAGCAAAATTCACGAAGATCATAGATATTTTGAAAAATTTTCTATTGACTGTATCATTTTGATTTGTAATGTTAATTAAAATTACTGAAACACAAAAATAATAATTTTTTTAAATTGACAGCGATTTTCAAGATCATCTAAGTGCTGAAAATGTCTTATAGTGTTATAGAAGGTACGAAAATTTCAAATCCAAGAACCATAAATAACAATAAAATTCAAAAAATTCTGAAATTTCGAAGTGTCTGATATTTTAAACTTGGTAAAGTTCTGATCAATCATTTTCTAAATTTCAAAGTAAGAGCCTCGAAGATATCAAAATACAAAGTCGAAAAGTTGTAAATTTTTGATTTGAAAACTGAGTTTAATAATTGAATAGAAAAGTTGAAACATTTATGTATTTTTTTACTCGATACTCGTAGAATTTTACTTGTGTTTTGTTGGAAAATACGAAAATTTCAAGGATTCGAGCCTTCTAGTAATTGCTAATAATACACACTTTTAACGAATCTAAAAACCACAAATATCAATTCCCCTCATTTCTATACATGATTTTTTTCTCTCCATCGAGTCAAAATACTGCCTTTCAAATTTGAAAAACAAAGAGAGACAGAAATCACCAAAGTATACAAAAAATCGTTCCATAAAAATCCCTAAAATCCGAAAATTATCTTTCCACCAAACCTCAATGTACACCAACGGGTTTCCATTCAAGAAGGTTTTGTTGACTTTGTAAAAATGCTGGAACGAGTCGACTGTGAGGACGTCGATTTGGTTGTAATCGAGGTGCAAAATATCGAGGGACATTTGCAAGCCTCGCAATTCAGCTTCCAAGTGAGGCTGCAAAATCCTCGAAATTCGGTTGTAGCTCAAGTCTAATTCTTTCAAACGCTTCAGGGACGACAATTGTGCGTATGGGATACTGGTCAATTGATTGTCGTTCAAGTAGAAATGAGTCAAGTGCGCCATGCCGTCCCGAAAAACCGAGGGATCGATTTCTTTCAGGCAATTTTCGTGAAGGTCCAAAAGCTCCAAGTACGAAAGACCCACGAACGCATCCGCGGGCAATTTGTCAATGGAATTTTTTCCAAGTCGTAATATTTGCAGCGAGTTTTCGAGGCCGCGCCAATTTTCCGGCGCGATGTGAGATATTTGATTGCCTGTTTTTATTTTATTGTAAATTATTACAATTATTTTTTAGTAAATGTAGTTTCTTGATAAGGACTTAATAAAAGGCTGAAAATTTTGATGGACGGAAGTTGAAGATAACTGAATTATTATATCGTTTTTAAAAATTTTACGCTTTTTAACTAGAATGCAATTTTTCGTTGCTTGAAAATTTGCAAATGTTGTGAAATAATGAACATGACTTATTGATACCTGTTAAATCGAGAAGACGTAGTTTTTGCAAGTGTCTAAATGATCTGCTTGGTATTGTAAATAGGCGATTGTAGGGTAGCTCGAGCTCCCACAAAGATCTCTCAAGTCCTAAGAATGCTTCATCCGGTATATCCGATAAAGGGTTATACTTGATTTGTAATTTGTATAAACCTAGAATAACATCATTTCACAACCTAAATTCGTGTTCGTCAAAATTCAACGAATTTCATTGGTTTTCCTTCGAGTTTTAGAAGGTTTTTATAAATTTACAGTAGAGTAGAACACTGCATTGAAAAGAACAAAAATACAGTTCAAGTGTATTAAAAATTTCTCTTAGAAATTGAATAACTCCTTTGCAAAAATTATCGTGAATTTTGAATAGTAAATGATTTATTCATTTAATTTATTTGTAATATTGAATATAATTTAATTATAAAAAAAATTTAACAACATCAGTTTTTTTTCGGTGCAGGTAAATTGAAATATTTATAGAATATTGAATATTGAATTTTTCAAAAAGTGATTGCATATTGAAGTCTACGGAGTTAAATGTAATATTCAATGATTTTGCAAAATATTGCAAAAGTGTTGAAGATTCAGAAAGTCGATAACTTGAACAGTTTCAGTTTACATTGGAAAAGTTATATTTTCAACTTTAATGAATATTTCGAATATTTTGTAAATAGCGAAATTAAGAGACGATTCTTCAAAAATTTTTCATAGATATATGAAAAACTTGGAAACTACGAGGTCTTACGAAATTATGAAATTTCGTACTATACATTCTCATAAAATGAGTTCAAAAGTTAGGCTGTATAAAATATTTGATATTCTAAGACTTTTCTTTTGCGAATTTCGCAAGTCACCAAATGATCAATTTTTCTCTTTTTTATGGACTTTAATTTAATACATCAAAAAGCGTTTTGCTTCTAAAATACACGATAAGTAACTTCGAATCAAGTATATGTAATTTTCTATATTTTATATTCAAGAGTAAGAAATTTTTTATTTTAATAAGAATCATAATTCTTACTTCGTTCATATCAATTTTTGGATTGAAAATATGAAAGATTTTAAGTTTTTCGTTTTACGAAATCAACAATATCGAATTAATAAAATTTCGAAAAAAAAAATTCTGTTTTTGAATACCAACACATTTCAAACCAAGATTCAAAATTCATGAAAATTAAGAAATTAGAAATGACACGCTTTTTAAAATAGTTCGTTTTTTTACACATGAAAATGTGAGAATGAGAATTTTATGAGTCGTGAGTCACTGAATTATAAATTTTGATTATATTACATTCGTTGGGGTTGATCTACAGTTTGAAAATGTAATAAAAAATTTTTTTGCTTCATTTAAATAATGATTACCTTTGTTTTTATGCTATTATAACATTTTCTTTCAATATTTGAATTTTATACGGCAAAAAATTTCGAAAATGAAGTTTCGTAAAAGATATTTAGAATATTTAACTCTTAAAATTCCAAACTATTTCTAATGAACTATTTTTTTTTCACAGTAATACAACAAATTATACATCTTTCGTTCCTTAATTTTTTCAATTTTAGGGTCAAAATTCTTAAGAGTTTCGGATTACGAGGATTTACGTTTTTTATAAATTTTTGTGCAAGGATAACAGTAATATAACACATAAAAGTTCATCATTTATAAAGTCGATGAAAAATTCAATTATTTTTTTTACTTAGTCTGGGAAATTTCCAATTCATTATTTTGTCCATGTCGAAAATCCAATTGAAGCTTTGACAATATTTTTTGATTTTGAAACATCTAGTATTTATTATTCTAACCTGTTCATTTTTTATCGACAAAAATATTCATACATAAAAAATCATGAATAAGTACAGCTTTGATTATATCTTCCAAATCTTATGTCATTCAAATTTCGAAGTAGAACATTTTTTTTATGTTTAAGCTTTTGACTTTTCCCACACAAATTTTTATTGCTCTTTCACGTAAATTTTATTTTTTCTATATTTGATTTACATTAAATTTGGAATATCTGATGAAAAAAAAAACGTATTTCAAGCACAAAACGAAAATCATAAATATTATACATTCTGAGTTCTGAATCATTCGCAATAAAATTAAAAATTGCTAAGCTATATGTCATTTCAGCAAAAGTTCTTCATGCATTGTACGAATAAAAAAAAATTATAGAAGTGCTTTTTACTTGCAACAATGATTTGCATATAATTTTTGTGTGTGCAGGTGCATAATTGCTTTATTTATTATGATCAAACGTTTGTATGTTATTTACATACAGGATGTACGCAAACGGTATATTAAATAAAATTAATTAGGTTTATTTTACTCAGTTTTGATCTATAGTTTCATAATTTATAATTTATTCAATAATTAAATAAAATTGTTTATATACGCAATAAAGAACTAAAAACTAGCTAAGAAATTACCCAAAAGTTAAAATTCCAAGAATGCAAAAAAATATAGACCAAAAAACTGTTGTATAATCGATTTTTTTAAATTAAAATCTCACAAAAAAAAATCTCGACTTGATCCGTTCACCCTTCTTGAAAATTTGTTTTTGTGATTCGTAAAGTTCATGATTCATAACTCATAATTTATAAAATTTGTGATTTTCGTTTTGTGTTTGAAACACGTAACTTTTTTTTCGAACAATTGTTCCGAATTGAATGTACTTTTAAAAATAAAAAAAATAAAATTGTGTGGAAAATGTCGAAGGTTTAAACATGAAAAAACATAAATTTCTACTTAAAAATTTGAATGACAAAAAATTTGCAAAAAGTAATCAAAGCTGTAATTATTTTTGATTTTTTATGTACAAATATTTTTGTCGATGAAAAATGAACAGTGTAGAATAATATAATATAAGAATAAAATAATAATTTTTGAAATGGACCAAATTATGAATTAGAAATTTTCCAGAATAAGTAAAAAAATAATTGAATTTTCATCGACTTTATAAATAATGAATTTGTATGCATTATATTACTGTTATCCACACGAAAAAAATTCATAAAAAACGTAAATCTTCGTAATCCGAAACTCTTCAGAATTTTGACCCCAAAATCGAAAAAATTAAGGAACGTAAGATGTATCATTTATTGTATTACTGTGAAAAAAAAAATAGTTAATTATAAAAATTTCGGAATTCTAAGAGGTAAATATTCTAAATATCTCTTGAGAAACTTTATTTTCGAAATTTTTTTCCATATAAAATTCAAATATTAAAAGAAAATGTCATAATAGCATGAAAACAAAAGTAATCATTATTTAAATCGGGCAAAAAATTTTCATATAAAATATTCAAACTGTAAATGAACCCTAACGAATGTAATATAATCAAAATTCATAGTTCAGTGACTCACGAATCATTAAATTCTTATTCTCACGTTTTTATGTGTAAATAAACGAACTATTTAAAAAAATATGTCATTTATAATGTCTTAATTTTTCATGAATTTTGAATCTTGGTTTAAAATATGTTAGGATTTAAAAACAGAACTTTTTTTTCGAAATTTTAAGGGGGTCACCTCATGTAAATCGAAAAAAAGGTGGTATTTTGGGAATTTTTTTCAATGACAAGGAATTATTATACATTGTTTATTCGAAAAGTATATTTGAAAAAACTTTTAAATAAAATTAAAAAAAAAAAAAAAAACTTAAAAAAGTTCAAAAATGGCGGAGTAATCACAAGTCTCGTAGAGCCTGTCGCTGATGAATTAGTCCCATTGTGTACACGATAGCGTCCGTAATTTTCAA
>JAPYZL010122097.1:0-35425 GCA_030522825.1 Platygaster orseoliae
TGATTCCAACGAGTGCAATTGTGCACTCGCTTCGCTCGTGCCCAAACTTTGCACTCGTTGGAATCATCCTTTTTCTCCCTTGTAGCATAAATATCTATTCCACACTAGTGAAGAAATACACTATTATTATCAATATTCTTGTTATTCCATTCTAAACATCATCACAATTCTTTTCTGAAATTTTCGCGAAAGTGAGCCATTACACCTTCGTTTCTTGCTCCGAAAGCATTCCTTTCCTCGTGGATTTCGAGGAAAGGAATGCTTTCGAAACAAAAAACTCATATGCAACACCTCCTTCTCGAAAATTACAGAAAAAATAATGTTCGTGTCAGTTTCCAAGAGTTTTCTTCGATCAATCAAAATCCCTAAAAACAGAAAGTTTTCGTAAACTAACACGAAAACTACTATTATTATATTTTTTTTATTACTATTATTTTTATATGTATAAAATTTTATTACTTTTATATTTAATAAAAGTAAATTTTGATTACTTAAAATTTATGATTACTAAAATTTTATTATTATTATATTTATATTTTTTATTACTATTATTATTTTTTTTTTGGAAAGGGAATTTGATATGCAGGTATTTGTGTGTTTTTTGGTTGTGGTTTTTTTTTGTAATCTGGTTTTGAAATTGAGAATGTTATTTATTTGTTAGTTATTCCTGAAGATGGCCACGAAATTTGGTCGAAAGCTCGAAGAAAAAAGTTAAATATTATTGACCTTCACTCGGAGAGAACTTTTCTTGTTGATCTATACTATTTTTAATTAAAATACAAGTTCGCTTCAACGCAGTGTATTATTTAAGAAAAAGTTTATCCTGCGTTGACCATTTTCGTACTCCTTGTAAATCTTAATTTCGGGTCAGATTACATTTTTGCGTCAACATTGAATTTTTCCCCCGTTGTTGATCGTCAAGTCGACGAGGTTCTGGATTTCAAATTCCAGTCTCTCGGTACCGTGAGTAGAATCGAAATTAGACTCGGGCGCGGATTTTGACGAAATCGGCCTTGCACGTCGCGGGAATCGCGAATTTCCCCAAAGTCGCGATAGAAATTTGTCTCACGCGCAAAGTTGCAAAAAGAGTGTTTACGCCTTTTTCTTCCTATCTCCGCAGACGACGACTCTTTGGCCGAGACATCGCGGTACTAAATAAAGACGACGCGTACACTATTCGCGAAAGTATGTCCTCGCTTGTTCGACTTGACTTTAGCGGCTTTGACGATTCAATTCGCGTATCTAACGTTTCTGAGTGGTAATACAAAGTCAACCCAGTTGTCGATTCGGTTTTTTCTTCTATTTAGGATTCGTTCGGTGAAAGATTTTCGAGGCATTTCAAGAATAAACAAGCGTGATTCGATTATTTACAAAAATGAAAACTATGTCAATGTAAAACGTTTTTGTTGATTCCAAAAAATTACATAGAAGTTCGGTCTTGAATATATCACATCCAATTTCCCTCCCAAACCAAAAGAATACCACTTCACATTCCTCCAAAAAAAAAAAGAAAAACAATCTATCAAATTCTTTACCCAAAGCTCGCGGAACAGAATCACAGCCACGAACCAACTATTTTTAAAGTGCAGCGCGTTTCTTTGTTTTTGAAAAAAATCCGGCGTTCACGGAATCTCGCGGGCAAAATGTACTTCCCAAAAACAACAGGAAATATAAAAATGACGATACGCTCGATGAGAGTGATTTTTCCTTTTTTTTTTTTATTGTTTAAGGCACGCCGCAGAACGCGAATCCCAGGCACAATTTGCCAATTTACCAATTTCACGCGCGCCAAGTAATTGGGAATAGAAGGTACATCGCGAGAAGCATTGTTCTCGCGTGACAATAGAATCAGATGCAATTTTGTCAGTGTTGTCAATGCGGCTGCGGGCATACCTGGCATAATAATGCTCTTACACTACAACGGGGCGCGTGCACTAATGAAGGGTTGCGAACATCGGTCAACCAGAATCCCCTCCCCCACTTTCCGCGCCATAAACTAGTGTTCTTCTCTATCACTCGTAAAGAGTTACAAAAGGTTTACTCAGAATTCAAAGAATTTCATGCCATTTACAATGGCACGCTAGATAAATGAATCGAAATAAAATTTAGGGGAAAACAATCATTAGGTACAATGAGAAAAAAAAACCTAGTAATTGGTACTATAAATATTGGAAAAATTACTATTTTCTATGAAAATCTACAATATTATTTTGATTTTTCATATATTATAGTAGATTTAGACAAAAATATATTCATTTTTACTATGCAGTATAGGAAAACGCCAAATATCGCAATTTAGTAAAAAAATACGATATTAGGCGCGTATGCAGGGGGGGGGGTGAGAGTTCAAAACTCTCCCGAATTTCACAAAAAATTGACAAATTGGCAAAAGTGACGATAAAAAAATAATGCATAAAAATAACGATACTGAGTCTCAAAATGAGTAAACTTTAAATTAGGTTCAGAATTTTTAATAATTATATCTCAAAATAACAATTATTTCAACTTGAAAGGAATTTTTTCTGAAACTAAATTATAATACAATATACAGCCGAACATTTCCTGTAAGAAAACGTGGGAAAATGAATTTTTCTAAACAGTGATTTTTTAAAAAAGGATTAAATTTTTGAGAATTACATTAGAATCTAAAAACTTTAAAACTTGGAAATCAAGTTATAAAAAATTAAGACAGAAATTCATAAAAATACCAGAAAATCTTTCAAGTCATGCAACTTGTGAAAAATTCTAAAAATTATTGAATTCTATGGAAGAATTGCGTTTTTGAAAAATCTGCAGAATTGGCCAGGTATAAAAACACAAAAAAACGATAAAAAATCTTATAAATACTGAAAAAATTAGAAAATTCAAAAGAAACATAAAAAATTCTCAACGTTAATAAAGATCTAATTATCCTTAAAAATCTATGAAATTATCAAAAAACTATTTATATTTTCATTCTAGAGCAGATAAATTTAAGTATTGATTTATAAAAATCTATGAAAATACTAAAAATCTTAAAAATCACTAAAAAATCCTTTTGATTTTCGTAAGTAGACAATAATGCAAGAAATACTGTAAAATCTTTTCATATTCAAAAACTATATGAAGAAAATTTTCTCAAAAATATTATTTTACGAAGAATGGTCGAAAGTGATAATGATAAAAAAAATGATTCATAAAAATAACTGTACTTATTCAAAAAAAATTTTTTCTGTATAATTTCATACAAACAAATTTTATTAGACTCCGAAAAGTTTTTTTCCAATCAAAAAATTTTACGTTTCTACTTACTTGAATTCGTTTGTTTGAAATAAAAATTTATTTCAGTGAACCAAATTGGTTTTTTTTTCGGCACTTCTAGACATCAGAAAATCGGAAAACAATTTAGAAATTCCAAGAAAAAAGTACATTGAAGATTTTTTGCTAAGAGTACATTGCTTTTTTCAATGATAAGGAGGAACGTAGAAAATTTAAAAAATGTTTAAATGTTTCTGAAAAAATGAAAAAAAAAAAACAAAAATAAACGAGAATTATTGGTCGCAATTGTAGCATGAAGCAAAAACAGAAGCATTGTTTAATAAAAAAAAATTCAGAAACTATTTGAAATTATTCCAGATATAACAAATTTTCATTTACAGGTCTAAATAATTATTTACTTCTTGTTTTAAAAAACTCCAAAAGATTTATTTTAACTTTTTTTTTTCAACTGATTGTGAAACATTTGAAGAAAGAATGTGGAAATTCCCAGAAATTCGGTCAATATCTTCCAAAAATTATCGTATCAGAAGTTTTAACATAAATATCCAATTGTTAGTACACCAAAAAAATAATAAATTAACAGGTACCTGGTCACTTTCCCGAAAGCAGTTTCCCGACAGACAATTTTTCCGACACACTTTTCCCGACAAACAATTTACCCGACAACATTTTTCCCGACACTGTTTTTATATTCTTTTATTAATAAATATACTGGCACTGGTTCAGTTTTTCTAAAAAGTTTCCATAAGTTATAATTTTTTTTTAATTTTTAGCGCATAGAATTGTCCTTTGAAAAATTTCTAACATTCTAACTCATAGACTAAACAACACTTGTAATATTTTTCAATGTAAAAAAATTCAAGACAAAAAGGTTTTTTTAAATACTTATTTTTTAAATAATTGAAAAATGTTAATTTACGGTCAAATAGTCAAAGTAATAAAATTTTTAGTAAAAGCATGTCTTCTTTGAATAAAAAAATAAAACTTTTTTTATTTTTGGAAACAGTCTGTCGGAAAAAGTACTGTCGGGAAAATATGACTACTTTAATCATAGGATTTTTGTCGTGAACATAGTCTGTCGGGAGAAATGTTGTCAGGAAAAGTGTTGTCGGGAAAAGTGTTTGTCGGGAAACTGCATTCGGGAAAATGGACGAGAATCAAATTAACAGGAAACATCAGCAGTTTTCTAAAATTTTCAAATAATGTTAGAAAAATGATAAACGAAAAGAATTAATAAAAAATCACATAGACGCCCAATTATTTCTCAAAATCCAAGTAATCATGAAAAAAAACCCCAAAAACTACTGTAAAAATTTTCATAAATTCTTCGAGATATAAAACTTTTTGGTTTCAACCAACCAAATCTTTAAGTGCATATTTTTTGATATTGAGTACCAGACCTTTTTATCAGCAGAAATCGCCTTCTACCCAAGACGGTTTCCCCGTTTTGCTTCGCAAATTTACGAAGGCGAGAAGGAAAAAAAAGGGGGAAAAAGAAGAAAAGAAAAGCGAGCGATTTCGCGGAAAGTTGTACAAAGCCGGCTCGGAAGTGAGGTATATTTTTGGTGGCGAGGAGCAAGGAGCAAAGAACAAGGCGGCTTGTTAGAGGAGCCAGGGCTCATTTCGGCTCATTCGCTACGGAGAATGCTTAGCAGGTGCCGCTCTATCGTAGCCTAAGGGAAAGTGAAATACGCGGCGCGTGTAATGAACGAGGTTGTTCGTCCGCGTGAATATATACGCATATAACAAGACGACCAAGACGACAAAGACGAGCCACGAAATATTTTGCTATCAGTCCATAAATTACGTAACCTTCATTTGCAAACGTGCCCAGAAAACAATACATTGAATTGTGGGATTTAGGAATTAAAATTCTCAGTGAGATTAATTTTCTTCAGTGGAGCACCAAAGTACAACGACAAAAAAATAGAGTATTTTTTCATGAAAAATATAGTAATAGGGGATCGAGATGAAATATAGTAAATTTAAGCATATACAGTATTGTGTTATTTAAAATATTATTCGCATTATAGTCATTGACATAATATAGTAATATTTATGAAAAAATATAGAAATTATGATCGTGTAAGGTGATTTCCCATATATTGTATATTTAGAACTGTTTTTAGTAAAGTGAAGAGTACGATATGTTTAGTATTTTTTTCTATATATCAACTTATAATTGTGATACTTGACGTTTTACTATACTGCATGATAGAAATATATATATATATATGGCTAAATATACTATAATATATGAAAAATTAAAACAATATTGTAGATTTTTCTAGAATATAGTAATCTTTCCAATATTTACAGCACAAATTAGGAGGTTTTTTTCTCAGTGTATCTTTGGGACCGAGAAAATTTTTTATTTTTTAAAATGATTTGGATTCCTAGATTTTATTAATTTTTGAAGTACTAGATTTTTTCAAAGATTCGAAATTTCTCACAATTCACAGAATTTAAGGATAATTTGTGATATTCTACAAAATTCTTTGTAACCTTCAACTTTTCAAAGTTAAAAAAAATCAAATTTTTTAGAAAAAAAAAAATTAATTAAAATCAATTTAATTTAATTTAAATCTATTTTTTTTTAATTTTAATAAAAAAAAATTCTTTTTTGGTTACTTGTAGATTTTTACTGAAATCTTTCAAATTATGGAATGATTATCGTACGAAAAAATATTTTCTAATTTTTTGTGAATTTGAAGACCTTTACACAGTTTCTGTAGTTTAACGGAATTTTAAAAATTTCCACCATTTACGACATTTACTAACATTCTTCAAGATTCTACAAATTTATAGAAAATTGTAGAATTTTAATTTATTAAAATTTATTAATTTTAATTAATAAATTTTATTTAATCAATTAATTAACACATTCAAAAAATTTCTATGATATTTATTGGATTAAATTTTTTTTGGAACTTTCAATTTTTCAAAGTTTTGAATACTTGTTAATTTTTATTGAAATCTACAAAGTTATTGATGATTTTTGTACGGAAAAACATTATCTGACTTTTCGAAAATTCAAAGATCTCAACGCAGTTTCTGTAGTTTAACTGAATTTTGGGAAATTTCCACAATTTAGAAGATTTATTCACATTTTTTAAAATTCTACAAATTTATAGGAAGTAGTAAAATTATTGACAGTCTTCAATGTTTTCCATGATATTAATTGAATTTTTTTTTGGAACCTTCAATTCTTCAAAGTTTTGAAGACTTGTCGATTTTTATTGAAATCTCCAAAGTTATCGATGATTTTCGCACGAAAAAACATTTTTAGATTTTTTGGAAATTTAAAGACCTTAACACAGTTTTTGCAGTTTAACAGAATTTTGAAAATATTTTACAATTTAGGAAATTTATCGAAATTTTTCAAGATTCTAAAAATTTTTCAAAAATTGTAAAATCATTGACAATCTTCACAATTTTCCATCATATTCATTGAATTATATTTTCTTTGGAACCTTTAATTTTTCAAAGTTTTGAAGACTCGTTGATTTTTAATAAAAACTGTTATTCACTAAAGTAAAAAATACAATATGTTTAGTATTTTTTACTATATATCAACTTACAATTAGTATATTTGATGTTTTACTATTCTGCATGGTAAAAATAAATATATTTATCGCTAAATATACGATAGTATATGAAAAATTAAAATAATATTGTAGATTCTCCTAGAATGTACTGATTTTTCCAATATTCATAGTACAAATTACTAGGTTCTTTTGTCAGTGTTTAAAAATATGAAATACCATCAAACGGCTCCTAAGTGTTTGATAATTTCGTAATTTGTGGAAAGCCTTTAGGGTAGTATCATATTAGACTTAGCTTCACCTTAATGTTAGTAATAAGACTTCCTTTATTCGCCACTTTCGTCAGCATATCATAGAGCTTGAGCTTTTCGTGTGAGGTCTCAATTTTAGACTCGGGCACTACCTGCTCCACCCTGTGTATAACTTAGCTCACGTGTCTGCAGTAAGCTGATACGAATCCTTTTGCTCACCGCAAGAATCTCGAGTTTTTTGTAGTTCATGGCCAAACGTTAACTCTCTAATATAAGTGAATTGACTGCATGGTGTCAATTTTGCACATTTTCAACGTGCTTGTATAAAAAAAACCAAAACTCATATTTTGTTCGAAATGGGCAGAGAAGATAATACATATTATGAGTTAGTTACTCACGTATAGATGATACACAGAGAAAAAAGCAGAATGTCTCATAGTGACTTACCTGTAACATAAAAAAACAAATTCATGACATAAAATTTATTACAGTTTATTGTAAAAAGAAGGTAGAATGTACATAATAGTCATATAGCTGAATCACAGCATTTGATAGTAATTGTCTAACTTCAAGAATTATTTATAACTTCATCTAAGAAAAGTAAAGTTAACTTTTAGAACTTCAGGAACATCAGGTTTCACTAGGAACTAAGCACCTTGTTTCAGGGTGAAATCCCCGTTTCCGGATTCGGCAGACGTGAAAAAATATAAAAAGTGAAAAACTTGCAAATCCGAAGTGGTGGTATTTGAAATCGGGCTCGAGATAAACGTAACGTGGTTTAGGTGTACTTTGAACCGGTTGCAGGACGTCGTGAGAAATGATGGCAAGAGGCGATAAGTAAAAACGAGCGATTTATCTCGATTGGCCGTGGTGCGCGATGACTCGTCGCACGACAGACACATGGTCAAAGACGAAGGAGCAGAAGAGACGGAAAAAGATAATGCTCGCCAAAGTGTTAGGACGTATGTTATATACTCGTACTGCACACGCGTCATCGAGTGGGAGGACCTTTTTTTACTTCGCAATTAATGGTTTCGATTTTCAGCTGACTCTTGAACTTTTTTTCATTGATTTCGCCAGACACTCCGAAAATTCGTGCTTCCAAAATGACACACAAGAAGTTTCATCATGTTTTTTGTTTCATTAATAAGAGTATTAAGTTCACAAAATACGTCATGTACTTTTTATCTATTTTTGACACCCCCCCCCCCCACATACGTCACGACGCATTTGCAAACATTATTATTAACAAATAATAAATACTCATTGAAGAATAGTTTTGCTCACTCAAAAATAACATTACTTCTTTTTCCGTTCCAACAAAATCTCGTCATAAGAAAGAACCACGAAATCAACGTCTAAGCGACGCAAAAAAAAGAGTCAAATATAATCATGAAGCGGAAAATTTTCGCTCCAATTTCACTGTAATTACAGTGTAATTTTCCCGCAATTTTTCTCTCTCTCTCTCTCTGAATTTCTCTTTCATTCTTTCGCATTTTGCAAGCCGCAACTTGGTCGCGTTGGCCTGCACACGTCTCTCGCGGGCGGAGATTGCGAGTTTTCGCAGACGCCCTTTCAAATTGCTCTTTTTTCAGCAACAACGCCGGCGACGACGACGTGCTTATTCCGGCTCGGAAATTTATACTACATTGTGTCCACATCGCGTGTTTGTGTCACGGGCCTTGGTGGTAATTAAATGCCATTAAAAGCACCAAGACGCTGTCATTATCAATTATTATTAATTATCGAATGCTAATTATCGCTGCTTTTGTTGCTGAGCAAAGAGAAAAACGGGAAGAGCCGGCTCGGAATCAAAGCCATTAATCGCCAAGAGTGGCGTTGTCGCGGTCCTGGGAAACTTGGGATTTTCAGGGAAAACCGGAACGTGGTTTACTTACAAAATAATCTTCTGAAATTTCCAGCGTTTGCAGACAACTTATAGGAAATATCCTAAAGGAGTACATAAATGAAAATTGATATAAGTAAAAATTCAAATATATTAAAAGCCAATTCGACAAAAAAACAATGATATACAAAATTTCATTTTATTAATAATCAAAATCTAGAATTTTGATAATTTTTTTATGATTCACCGAAAATATCTTAAATGATTTAAAATTCCGAAAAAATTCTATCGTTAAATATTCTGAAATTCCACATCCCAGGATAAAAAATATTTACAATTTTTAACCAAAAGTCTGCAGAATCTGGAAATAGCTTATTTATCGAAAATATTATAAAGGACTTCGTAATTGAAAATTAGGATAAATAAAATACAAATAATTTTTGAATCAATTAACTGAAAAGTTTTCGATAAAAAGTCGATTCTACAAAAAATAAATAATATGCATTCCTAAATAATTTAATTCTGAACTTTTTAATAAACTACGATTATTTGAAAACTTTTTGGCTTTTAGAATTTTACAAACTTACAAACTTCATTTTAGTAATCATCGAATTCTGAAATTTTGATAATTTTTGAATGATTAATCGAAAATATCTTGAATAGTTTGAAATTTCGAAGAAATTCCATCGTTAAATATTCTGAAATTCCACATCCCAGGATAAAAAATATTTACAATTTTTAACTAAAAGTCTGCAGAATCTAGAAATAGGTTATTTATCGAAAATATCATAAAGGACTTCCTAACTGAAAATTAGGATAAATAAAATACAAATAATTTTTGAATCAAATAACTCAAAAGTTTTTGATAAAAAGTCGATTCGACAAAAAACGAATGATATATATTTCTAAATAATTTAATTCTGAATTCAAAAGTAAGTTTCAAAATATGATAAACACCAATTATTTAAAATTCTTTGTCTTTAGAATCTTCCAATTGAAATATGCAAAAAACTTACAAATTTTATTTATGTTTTCATGAAATTATAAGATTTTGATAAATTATATATCATAATCAGTTCGACAAAAAATCAATGATATACATTTCTTAATCATTTAAATTCTGAATTTTCTAATAAACTACGATTATTTCAAAATTGTTTGACTTTTAGAATTTTACGAACTCACAAATTTCATTAAAGTAATAATCGAATTCTAAAATTTTGATGGTTTTTGAATAATTTATCAAAAATACCTTGAACAATTTGAAATTCGCAAAAACTCTATCGTAAAATATTCTGAAATTCCACATTCCCGTAAAAATATTCAAAATTTTTAATGGAAAGTCTGCAGAATCTCAAAATAGCGTATTTATCGAAAATAATCCAAAGAACTCCTCAACTGGAAATTAGGATAGAAACAATACAAATAATTGTTGATTCAAATAACTGAAAAGTTTTCAATAAAAAATCGATTTAACGAAAAATAAATGATATATATATATCTATAAATCCTGAACTTTAAAATAAACTTTAAAGTATAATGAACAACAATAATTTTAAAATTCTTTGTCTCTAGAATCTTCTAGTTCAAATATGCAAGAAACTTACAAACTTCATTTTCGTATTCATCGAATTATTAGATTTTTATAAATTATATATCATAGCCAGTTCGACAAAAAATCAATGATATACATTTCTAAATAATTTTAGTTCTGAACTTTTTAATAAACTACGATTATTTCAAAATTATTGGCCATTAGAATTTTACGAACTTACAAACTTTATTTTAGTAATCATCGAATTCTAAAAATTTGACAATTTTTGAATGATTCATCGAAAATATCTTGTATAATTTGAAATTTCGAAAAAAATCCATCGTTAAATATTCTGAAATTCTACATTCCTAGATAAAAAATGTTTGAAATTTTTAATTGTAAGTCTGCAAAATCTCGAAATAACGTATTTATCGAAAATATTACAAAGGACTTCCTAACTGAAAATTAGGATAGATAAAATACAAATAATTTTTGAATCAATTAACTGAAAAGTTTTTGATAAAAAGTCGATTCGACAAAAAATGAATGATATGCATTGATAAATAATTTCATTCTGAATTTAAAAATAAGGTTCAAAGTATGATAAACAACAATTATTTAAAAATTCTTTGTCTTTAGAATCTTCCAGTTGAAATATGCAAAAAACTTACAAATTTTATTTATGTTTTCATGAAGTTATAAGATTTCGATAAATTATTTATGTATCATAGTCAAACGACAAAAAATCAATGATATACATTTCTTAATAATTTGAATTCTGAACTTTTTAATAAACTGCGATTATTTCAAAATTTTTTGGCTTTTAGAATTTTGCAAACTTTAAATTTTATTGAAGTAATAATTGAATTGTTTATCAAAAATATCTTGAATAATTTGAAATTCGAAAAAATTATATCGTTAAATATTCTGAAATTCCACATCCCTGGATAAAAAATGTTCAAAATTAAAATGGAAAGTCTGCAAAATCTTGAAATAACGTATTTATCGAAAATATCCCAAAAGACTTTGTAACTGAAAATTAAAATGGGTAGAAGAAAATAATTGTTGATTCAAATAACTGGAAAGTTTTTGATAAAAAGTCGATTTGACAAAATCTGAATGGAATGAATTTTTAAATAATTTAATTCTGAACTTTAAAATAAACTATAAAGTATAATAAACAAACATAATTTCAAAATTCTTTGTCTTTAAAATTTTCCAGTTTAAATATGCAAGAAACATACAAACTTCATTTTGCTATTAATCGAATTATAAGATTTTGATAATTTTTTGAAGGTTCATCGAAAATATTTTATATAATTTAGGAATTCGAAAAAAAAGTCTGCGAAATCTTGAAATAGCGTATTTATCGAAAATATCTCAGAGGAATTTCTTACTAAAAATTAAGATGAGTAAAATAAATTAATTGTTTATCTAAATAACTAATAAGTTTTTGATAAAAAGTCGATTTGACAAAAAATGAATGATACACATTTCTAAAGAATTGAATTCCGAACTTTTAAATAAACATCAAAGTGTAATAAACAACAATAATTTCAAAATCTTTAGTCTTTAGAATTTCCCAATTCAAATAAAGCAAGAAACTCACAAACTTCATTTATTGAAAAACGTTCGATTTTCATTCTGAATGATTTTCATGATTTCTTGATCCTTTGAAGCCAAAAAAACAATGAAAAACTAATTTTTCGTTGCTTTTTTTCAAGGTTTCACCCCTCGTGAAAAATAATATCCTTATGACGCATTTCAACTTTTCTTGTGTAAAATGAGGTCGGTTTGTTTTATTATAAAGCTTTTAATAATAATAATATCTCGACTGACGTAATGAGTTTTTACTTATTTATTTATTTTTTTGGTTCCAAAGGATCGAAAAATTATAAAAATTGCAAACCTAATTTTCACAACCATCGAATCCAAAAATTTTTTCAATTTTTTTTATGCCTCCTTGAAAACATCCTAAACAATTCAGAATTCCGAAAAAAATTCAAAGTCTAATATTCTCAAATTTCACATTTCCAGATAAAAAATGTTTGAAATTTAAAACCGAAAGTCTGCAAAATCTCAAAACACCGTAATCGACACTTCTTCGTAAATAGACACTTCTAAAATAGAAAAAACAATAAATACCCTCAATAATCGTTAATTCTTCACGTCAATCGAACATGTAACTCTTACAAAAAACACCACATTTCTATCCTCCAAAATCTTTAAATACCGTAATCGATACTTCTTCGTAAATAGACACTTCTTAAATAGAAAAAACAACAAATACCTTGTAACCGTAAATTCCTCGCATTGATCGAAAGTGCGAAACGCTAAATCACTTTTTTACATCTCTTCTTCTATCTCAAGAACGTTACGTTATTTATGAAAAACCCCGTACTCGTATACTATTCTTCACTTTTTTTGTAAAATGCACATCATTTTTCACATCAAGGGCGTAGAAACCTCATTTCTCGCTGTCGCATCGGAATCGAAAATAAAAAAAAAGCAAGTTTCGCCATCTGTGGTATGAAAAATGACGGATAGCGGGAAAATTCTCGCTGTCTCGCGATGAACGCGAAATCTCGTCCCAAGCGCAGTTGCATGGGCTAGTTACTTCGCACTTGGGAATCGCAGCAGCGGTATCTCATGATCCGCCACGACATTTATCAAAAAGCCGATCAATAATTCATGCGCAATTGAGAAATAGTGCAATTTATCGCGTTTATCTCACTACACTTGTTTCCTTGATCGGCGACCAAAATACAACGCGGTGGCATTTGCTTGCATCACGAAAACTGCTTGCACAACAATTTTTCTCAAAACAAGCGAAATGTCAGGGGATCACAAAAATGTGATTTTCTATATATATGCCAATGAGGAGGGGAGGGGGTGACCTATGCTTTAAGTCACGTTTTATAGCAAATTGTTTCAGAAACAGGATTTTTTTGAGCAGTGAAGAACTTTTAAAATCTTGACGATTTTGATAATGACTAGACTCTAGTCATCAATCATCTTATTTTGCAGAAGACTTCTTGTGCTTCATCAAAATGAACGAGGTAAAATATGCATATCACTGTAAAACTTCTTCAACAACCTATAAAGAACGATGAGTTCCAGTTTCGTTTTCAATACAGTTCAGAACTTCAGTTCCAGTTCTGGTTTTTATACACTCTAGTCATCAACCGTCTTATTTTGCAGAAGAATTCATCTACTTTATCAAAATAAACAATGCAAAATGTGGATATCACTGTAAAATTTCTTTAACAATCTGTAAAGAATAAGTTCCAGTTTCTGTTTGAATACACTTCAGAACTTCAGTTCCAGTTCTGATTTTCATACATTCTAGTCATCAATCGTCTTATTTTTTAGAAGACTTCATCTACTTCGTCAAAATGAACGACTCAAAATATGCATATACTGTAAAATTTCTTCAACAACCCATAAAGAATAAGTTACAGTTTCTGTTTCAATACACTTCAGAACTTTAGTTCCAAATCTGATTTTCGTACACTCTAGTCATCCACCTTCTTACTTTACAGAAGAATCAATACTTCATCAAAATAAACCACTCAAAATATGCATATAACTGTAAAACTTCTTCAACAACCCGTAAGGAATGGAAAATCCCGAGCTAATTACAGAAAGCTCGTTCCGTCTAGTAGTAAAAGAGGAATTGATGGAATAGCTATGGTTCCGATTTCAATTCCGAGCTGGCCAGCGCTACCGTTGATGTGTAAATTTAGCCAACTCCAACACACGGCTCTGTCGAGTTTTAAAAGCAAACAAAACCATCTCGCATTACTCGCGTTAACCGCGCTACCGTTGGAATCACTCAGAAATGGGGGCATTTTCGCGGTACCGTGGATATGAAAACGCAAGGCTCTTTCTTTCATCGTCCTCCCGTTAATTCATGCACTCGCCGATAAATCCACCGCGAGTTATTACGAGCCGCCGAGCGATGTACTTGGCTAGCTGCGTTACATTCATACGACGCATCGCGGGCGCCCCATAATGGATAATGGACATAATGGACGTTGCTTGCGTTGCTTGTACTCGCTTTTTCTTTATTCTCTCTTTTTCATACGCCGCAAGCTCGACTTACCCAAGAAGTGCAGCTTTCGACAGTTTATTTTACCGCGTCGACTTTGTTTTTCACATTTTTATCGTCCACGAGCACAGCGCAGAGGCAAATAAAAGTCAGCTGTTGAAAATCCAATTGAAAATTCTGGAAACTTTCTTAAGAAATTGCGATCGAAATTTCAAATAAAACGACTGAAAAAAAGGTTCACTAAACTCATGAGAAAATATGTCGCGTTTTTTGAAATTTTCAAATTGAAAGATTCAAGATAGAGTTTTTATCTGAATTTTTGCAGATAGAATCCATTGAAATTTGTTCGATTGCATTATGTAGTTGAATAGTCTGGGAACAATAAGGCTGACCCACATTTGGAAAATTTTTTAGGAACGAGATAAAATTGTGAAATTTTGCGTTATGTTGAAATAATTTTGAAATTACTAGGGAAATATAGAGTTGTTGATATTGCAGTCTATGAATTACACTTTTGAAGCAATTTATGCGTGTAGTTCATGAACAGAGATAGAAATCTGAAATTCGATGCTTAGTGATTCAAAGTTTGATTTTTTAGTGTTTGAAAAAATTTTACAAAATAGTACCTTCATAGATTTCTGGTGTTTTATAGATTTTTAGTGGGTACTTTTAGTATTTATGTATTTTTTCATTACTCATAAACTTTTGAGGATTTTCTAATTATTTCTTGAAGTTCTGTTTGATTTTTGGAATTAGAGGCTTTAGAGTTCAAAGTTTTATACATTTTTGATATTTTTATGGATTTTTTAGCAATCTTTACCTATCTTCATAAATTTTGCGTATTTATGTAATTTTGCAGTATTTTTCAATATTGCCATGCATTTCAATTTCTTCGTAAGTTATTGAAAATTTTCATAATATAATGTTCTAGAATTCAAATTTTAATATGTTTTGAAGATTCAAATAAATTCTTTAGAAACCGGTATTTTCAAATACTTCTTAAATCTCAAAGATTTTAAGTTAGTTTTTTCCAAAATTACCTGTGTTTTTTTATTTATTCAGAAAATTTATAGGCCTCTGTAGAATTTTCAGAAATTTCTAGTATTTCTATGAATTTTCGTATAGGTTTTTAGGATTCGATGCTCTCGAATTTAAGGTTTTGTGATACATTTTCATTACTTTACTAGAGATTTCAGACAAAACTATATACGTCATAAATTTCTAATCATTCAAATGTTATTCATATTTTCAATTAATTTTTAATATGCATAATGATTATAAATTAATATGATTACTTATTTTCAAATTTTCGAAAGTAAAAACTCATTTTTACACGAAAAATCATTAAAAAATTTAAGGAATCCGTTATTGCATAACATAAAAATTCAGAATGTATAAAACAAAATAATTAATAGAAAACGAATAAATTTATACATGAAAACCACAATTAAAAATTTTTTTTATTTACATTACAAAAATTTCGGTTATTTTTATATTTAGCTCCGTATGCCCAAAACGATATGAAACAAATTTTAAAATAAAAATGATCTTTTGTCATGATCAGGATAATTTTAAAAGTTATTAATGTATAAAAAAATCAGAACCGATATTTTTTTATTTAATCATGAAATATTAAATAATTAACGATAAACGATCAAATGTACACATTAAAACCATGATATTCTAATTTTTTTTCTTTATATTTCAAAAATTTTGATTATTTTTATATTTAGCTACCTATTTAAAAAAAATTCTAAAAAATTAGGAAATAGATTTTTTTAATTACATGCTTTAGAGTTCAAAGTTTCATGTATTTTTGGTTTTTTTTGTAATGGATTTTTGAGCAATCTTTACCTATCTTCATAGATTTCGAGTATTTTTTGTATTTTTTATTATTTATGTGATTTTACAGCATTGTCATACTTTTCAATTTCTTCATCAGTTAGTATAAAGATTTATACAATATATTGTTGTAGAATTCAAATTTCAATATATTTTGAAGATTCAAATTAATTTTTCAGAAATTGGTATTCTCATATACTTCTACTACCTGATAAATTTCAAGTTAGTTATTTTTAATATTTCAAGTTTTTTTTATCTAGAATATTTATAGTCTTCTTGAAAATTTTCAGAGATTTTCAGTATTTCTACGAATTTGTGTACAGATTTCTAAGATTTGGCAAGATCTTCTCTCGAATTCAAGGTTTTGTGGCATATTTTTATTATTCCACTAGAGATTTAAAAAAAAACTACATACGTCATAGATTTCTAATTCTTCAAATGTTATTCATACTTTCATTATTTATACAAATCACTTATTAATCCAGTATTAATTATATGTCATTTATTATTTTTCTATTTTATTTTTAATTATCTTCGTTTATTTTGTTTCACTTTAATCGTTGCCACTGTTACGTACCTGACGAAAAAAGTTTTCATTGGGAATAAAAAAAAGTCCATCGCTAATATAATATTATTTTTTTTAACATTCACAATATAAAGTATAGTAAATTTTTTTAAAAGATGGTAGAATATTTATAGCTTCATAACGTAAAATTTATTCCTGAAAAATAAGATAATAAGGAATAAACAATTCATGCTAGATTACTTTCTTTTGATTATTTGATTCCGAGGATTAATTGACAAAACTGATTACACATTAACAATAACAATCTCAGTTGCGAAGGAACGTGAAAAACATTCTCCGATTTCCTGAATTCCGAAAAATCGCGTTACGTAAGTCACGGACAGCCCCTTAACCTAGAAATTCCAATTTCGTGTTTCAGGTGAGCGCTGTGCCAAAACAGCAGCAGCAGCCGAGTAGTAAAAAGGACGAGGGTTTCAAAGTGCCAAGAGCGTCGGTGGTACACATGGCGTCGAGCGCTAGCAAGTCGCAGCACATGTCGCAGGTGATGAATAATTACACTTGTCGCGTAGCAGCGCTAAATTACCCTCCTCAATAATATTCTAGCCAGCGGCGGCGGAGCATTTCCTGCCCACGCGCTTACATTTGCGCGGCCATTTTCATTTTACTCCCGCTTATCTAAACATTGCGTCCCCGAACAAGGACCGCGGATATTTATTGCCCCGTGACTGAGTCAACTACGTGCCCCGACTTTTCTTTTACCCCACTTTTTCCATCTCCTCTTGCCAACTTCGCCGTGTAGCAATATTTAATTGTAGCTGCATTGAAAATGTCACCTGGTGAGAATGATTTCTTGCAGGCAATATTCTACTACGCCACGAGTCGAAGCGAGGGACTTTGAATAATTGCAAAGTTCGTCATCAAGAGTGTAATGTGTACCTATTACACGGATCAAAAAATAAGATTTTTCATGTACCTGAAATTCCAAACGTTTAAAATCAAAATGCAAAAAAAATATATTATTAAAAAGTTATATATTTGAAATATTTAATAAAGTACTTGGAAAAAAAAATTTACTAAAAAAAATGATTCGAATCGTTCAAAAATAACGAAATTTTTCGCACGAGCTTGTACAAGTTGCATCGGATTCCAAGCCAAATCGCGTGAATTCAATCAAATTGTAAGTCTCGTACTCGTACGTGCACAGTTCCTATCTATTGGTCGCCATTGCAGAACAAGATTTCAATTTTATCGTGTTAGCACACGATTTCACGACTTTTCATCGCGTTTATCACGTCACGTCGTCACTCGCCATTTTCGGCTACATGTACACTGAACAAAAAAAAAAAAACATCCCTCAAACGCATGAAAGTGCTCTATCCTTTCAAGCTTAAATTTATACTTTTCCAGTACAACGACTGTCCTTACTATGAAAGCAAAACGCTCATATTTTCGCGTCTTAAACACCCAAGTGGAAAAATCATGGAAAAATCACGTTTATGAAGTTCATGATGAATGAAAATGGAAAACGAAAATTCATGAAAATTTTCGGGATTCGAAAATCTTTACTTAACACACCCCTAGTATGTATAAATAAACATGAAAAGAAAATGTCACTGTCTTATAAATATTCAGTGGTTTTTTTTAACTTTTCGATTCAACGCAAAGTACATTATTTTCACGTACACGAGCCATGCTTTTGTATCATGGGTTCGTCAAATGAATCTTAGAAATCTATAAGACCCAAGTGCAACTGCTAATCTTGCTCGAAAAGCGCGCGTGTCCATGCTTCAAGAGCATGGTTTTTTCTCTCCGAGTACTACACAATAACAGACTTTTTTGCTGTTCTTTATTTCAAATTCTTTTTAAGATGAATATCCGGCCTTTAATTCACGCACATACATTTACATGACGCTCGCTACCGCGCGCGCTCATCAATTTACATGCCGCACATTCAATTACCCAGCCGGCTCAGCCATTATGGAGTTGTCACTTTCGCGCGAGTGACATTATGTAGTCTACGGGCAACGCGTCAATTCCGAATTCTCACCAATTTCCATTTCGTTCTTTTTTTTCGCGAACGAGGGCGTACGGAGAATTTTTATAGAGTGACAGTGGAAAATTCATTCCACGAAATTATTACACTGGATAAATAACAATGTAAAATATACAATGAAATCGTAATAGAAATTATCTAGAAAAGAATAATTTTAGATCATTTCTGACATTTTATGCAAGTTGAGAAAATTTTTTTCGGTAAACAGTATTTTTGGAATACGGATTTTTTGGATTTTTGGAGATTGGGAAAATTATTTTTGTAGTTTTTGGGCATTCTCAAAATCTTATGAATTATACTAGATAAAGGAAATTTTGAAAAATATATAGAATGGGTAAACAACTTGAATTTGTAAGATACTTCAACATTTATTACATTATTTGATAACTTGTAGAAAAAATGTAGATAATTAGCATATTTGAATAAATTTTCACATATTTTTGAAATATTTGATGGAGTCTAAAAGTTTTATTGTCTTATTTAGCTTTGTAAACTACTTTTATGTTGCTATATATTGAATGATCAAAATTATGAAAAACTTCTAAAAAATCAAACTTGTTAAGTTTCCAAAAAAACTGATAAATAACAAAAAATAAGCACAATTCACACAAATTTTTACAAATCATTAAATCATTGAAAAATCTCAAAAACAAAAACAAAAGTAAAAGTTTTTAGGAATTCCTCAAAATTGTGGACTACACAAGTAACTCAAAAACTTTTCATTGAATTTCCGAAATTTCAGTTTCTTAAAAATTATTTGTACATGTATTTACAGATCCTAAATCAGACATTAAAAGTAAAATACCTCGATGACCTTATTGATTTGTTACTTTCTAACTCCTGACTACAAATTCACAAATTTGATTTTCTTGTAGAATTTTCAAATTTTAGAATTGTGATAATCGAACGTTTTCAAAATTGGTTCTTTTTTTAGTTTACTTATTGTTATATGTTAAATATTGGTATATGAGAATTAATATCTCGTATGTTTCAGCACAAAAATTTTCAACTTTGAAAGTTTTAAAATTATTGTATTTGTCACTCACAGAGAAATTGAATTTTAATCTCAAATTATAGTCCGATCACTCTCAAGAAAAAAATTCGTATTTCACCTCAAGAGGAATAAAGTTTCACTACTTTTGAGTGATTTTTCACTCTGAAAATGTAAAAATCTTGCACTTTTTGCCAGATATATTGCAAAAAGTACAATACCATTGTACTTTTTACAATATTATTGTAATTTTTAAAATATTTTTGCAAAACTTGCAATAATTATTTCACTTATAACAATACGTATGACAGTTTTTACTATACGATTTTGGAAACTTCAAAATTCACACATGCAAATCGTACTATACAAGATGTAACTTTTATTATACTATTACGAAGTATTTTATTAACGAGTGATTTACTTGTTTATCTGATAATATTTAAAAAATTCAGTTTTTCAATGAGCGTATAGTACACTGAGAAAAAAATCTTTCACTTTTTGCCAGATATATTGCAGTTTTTACAATATTGCAAAACTTGCAACAATTATATTACTTATTACAATATTTTTTTAGTAAAATCGTCATATTGTATAAAATACACTATGTATGACAGTTTTTACCATACGATTTTGGAAATTTAAAAATTTGCACATGCAAATCGTACTGTACGAATTGTAATTTTTACTTTACTATTACAAAGAATCTAATATCTGTGTATAGTGAAAAATGTAACATAATATTTTAACTATTCTAACTTGTTTTTCAGGTTGTAAAATATAATATTTCATGTGTATAGAGAAAATATTGTACGTGTAAAAATTGCATGGTGAAAATTCATTGTATATAGTAAAATTCGCCATATATTTTCGAATTTTTCCAATTAAGTATCTTATTTAGTAATTCAGCTTATTAGTAGTCTAAATGAGTAAGGATTACAATATGATACTGTAAGAGTACCAGATGTATAGTAAAAAACGAAATATGTAAAGGAATTTTTACAACAAAACATTTTTATTACTACAGTATCATTTGACAATATTTACAATATGGTGTTACAAAAATTACTAGATTATCTAGCTGAAAGTGCAATATGTCTGATTCCTGTTTACTATACAGTATTGTAATAATTACAATATTTTTTTCTCAGCGAACCTGTAAAATTCTTGAGTTCAGAATAGAGATGGGATATATCAGTGAAAATTCCCACTGAGAACTATCAGTAAACATCAATAAGTTTTTTCAGCATTGCATTATGCCTCAGTGATTCCAGTTTACTATACAGTACTGTAATAATTACAATATTTCGTTCTCCGTGTGGCTCTCGAAACCGTTATAATCCTCCAAAGAATTTCCACCGAATCTCAATTTTTCCTCCGAAAATTCCCAACTGTGACGAAAGCCAAGCTACACCCAACCCAACCTGACTCGACCTAATACTAGACCGTAAAAGACGTGGCTTCGAAATTCGCAAAAATAATCGATATAGCAGCTGAAACTGGCTGAAATGAGCCACGCGCAACTTCTCCTTTTTTCACGCTCGTTCAATTTCGTTTTCATTTGCGGTTCGAATTCGTTTCTTTTCGTCGTTGGCCTCTTGGAGGAGGAATTGTCTATCGCTCGGGGGCGCTGCGACTGTAAATTGGAAATCGAGAACGAGAAAGAGAAAAAGAGAGAGGGCGAGTCGCCGTTTTGCCGGTCGCGAAGAATACTAATTATTGCCATTGCCGCCGCTTGGCTGCCGCCATTCGTCTTGATTCGTCTTGCAGCTTTGAGTGCTTTCAATACCAATTACCCCCCTCCCCATGCCCCCACCCCCACCTCCACAAGACGATCGTTTCTTCGATCCCTCGAATACGCCCTCGAACGAAGTGATACAGTATTGTTTACTCAACCGTTGATGATAATTTATTAAGTTGTTTGCTTATTGGCTTGAAAAAAAGTTGTTCATTGAAAATCCACGAGAACCCTTGACAACGTTTTCACAATTGCTTATCTTTCCATTGGAAAAATTACAGGAAAAATTCCAATAAGTGAAAAAATTCTTGGATCAGCAAAATTTTGAAAGATAAATGAATGCTTATTCTTTTTCGAAATTTCTAATGAGTATAATTTTTGTATGTGAGAGATTTCTCCGATCTAATTCCAGTCTTGTGATTTGAAATAACTTTTGGGAATCGAAAAAAGTTTCGGTAACTAGCCCCTAACTAGCTCAGGAATCGTAGCTATATAGGGTAACAATGCGGCAGTCGCGTCATTGTTCGAATAATAATAGTTGGTCGAAAATAATCTATGACTCGCAAATTTTGGCCCTACCGATGTTAGTCGTTGAATATTTCCAAGTTATAATTGAGGATCTTTGAGAAATAAGGTTTTTACAGGAAAGTTTCGTAACTTTTCGCAGCAAAAGAAATACGTTAAGAATTTTCAGCAAATTTTTTAAATATCAAACTATTGAAAAATTCTACACTTTCACGAAATTTTGGGTTTGAAGAATTTATAGCAATATGGGACAAGATTTTTGACTTTCCGGATTTTAAAATGTTATTTTTTAATTCGCCGATATTGAAAAATGTTTTTCAATCGTTTCATGACTTTGAAATAATGAATATATTTGAGTTGTTTTATATTGATTTTTTAATAATGGTTTATTTTCAGATATTTGATAAAACGTAATAAGTACTAATTATATTCAAAGTAATTCCTAAGAATTCAAGTTCTTTACAACACATCGACAATTTCAAAATAAATTTTGTAAGTTTTGAAAAAACTATAAAACACGAATTCCTAAAAAATTTTTGGAAATTCATGTTTCTGAAGTTTTAAACGGTTAAAAATAAATGAAATAAAAAAAAATTGTTCCCATTACTTTTCCTAGTTAAAGTAATAAATAGTTTTTGAAATGAAACAATTATTGTCAAATATTATTAACTTATTTTTACTTAAGTTTAAAGTGGAGCTGAAAAACAAATTTTTTATTATTTCCGTTTATTTCTTCAACGTTTAAAAATTCAGGTACCTGGAAATTCTTTAAATTTCAGAAAATTTGCTAGAATGCGAGAATATATATAAAAGTTTCCACTATTTTTGATGCAGAGCTTTTTATTGTTTTTTGTACTTTCTTAAGAAATAAGAAAATGCTTTAAATATTTTTTAATTATAATATTTTTAATGGTAATTTATATTTTATTATTTTTTAATTCAAAATTCCGTTAAACTACAGAAACTGTGTTGAGGTCTTTGAATTTTCAAAAAATCAGAAAATGTTTTTTCATACAAAAATCATCGATAACTTTAGAGATTTCAGTACAAACCAATAAGTCTTCAAAACTTTAAAGAATTGAAGGTTCCAAATAAAATTTGACTTGATAAATATTATGGAACATTTTGAAGACTGTCAATAACTTTACAATTTCCTATAAAATTCTAGAATTTTGAAGAATGTCAGTAATTTCGTAAATTGTGGAAATTTTTCAAAATCCCGTTAAACTACTAAGGTCTTTTAATTTCCTAAAAATCAGAAAATGTTTTTTCGTACAAAAATTATCGATGACTTAAGAGATTTTAGTAAAAATCTACGAGTCTTCAAAATTTTGAAAAATTGAAAGTTATGCAGTATTTTGTAAAATATCAGAAATTATTCCTAAATTCTGTGAATTGCAAAGAATTTCTGATCTTTAAAAAAATCTAGAAATTAAATCAAATATAAATAGAAAAATTTAGAAAATTTTTTTAAAAATCTTGAAATTAAAAAAAAGGTAGAAAATCTAGGAATTTAAAATATTTCGAATAACTCACAATTTTTTCGGTTCCAAAAGATACACCAAGAAAAAAACTTACTAATTTGTAATATAAATATCGGAAAATTTACTATATTCTAGGAAAATCTACAATATTATTTTAATTTTTTATATATTATAGTACAGTTGTCCATGAATATACATATTTTTACAATGCAGTATAGTAAAACGTCAAATATCGCAATTATAAATTGGTATATACTAAAAAATACTTAACATATTGTATTTTTAACTTTAGCAAATAACAGTTCTCAATATACAAGATATCGGAAATAACCCTACATGATCATAATTTCTACATTTTCATAAATATTACTATACATACACGACTTTCACTAGAACGTACAGCTACAACTACTATACTATATGCTAATAAATAAACAATACTGTATATAGTATAATTTACTATACTTTATCTCGATCCCCCATAACTATATTTTTTATTAAACACTACCATATTTCTCTCTCAGTCTACTTTAATTTTTATCCCGAATCCACATGTCAATATATCCTTTTTTTCACAGGTGCTGGCGACCCTGGCCCTGTCGATGGGAACGCTATCAGCTGGACTCGCCAAGGGTTACACATCCCCCGCCTTGGACTCGATCCTCGACAGCCAAGCATCAGCGCACTCTTCTACAGGAAACATGTCGATGGATGATGGTGGCAGCGGTGGAAAAAAATGGCCTACGATCGTGATAACGCAGCAGGAGGCTTCGTGGTTGGCATCGCTATCGATGCTTGGTGCATGGTTCGGGGCGATGATGGGCGACTGGGTCATGGGCAAGGGTCGACGCCTGGCGCTCAGGGCGAGTTGCCTACCTCTAGCTCTCGCCTGGTTAATCACCGGATTTTCACCGTGCGTCGAGCTCATCTACCTCATGAGCTTCGTCGGGGGCTTGTGCTGTTCCGTCATCGCCATGGTCGCGCAAGTCTACATATCCGAAATCTCGCTGCCTGGCATAAGAGGCTGCCTCTCGGCCATTCTCAAGGTCAGAAAAGGATGCCACTCAAGTTCCAAACGGTTTAAAATAAACGAAAAAAAAATTGCCTTTTCTTATGAAATTTTATTTTCTGTAGAAATGTTTACAAAAAATTTCAATCGCTTCTGTGATACACGTTTTGATTCCTCTGTTAAATTCCATATCTAACAGCCATCCAAACTTAATTACTTATAAAATCTGTTATTTGTTGCTCAAGGTCCTCGGCCACGTGGGCGTTCTCCTGTCCTACGTCGCAGGTTCTTACCTCGACTGGCGCCAGAGCGCCCTCCTCGTCGCTCTCGCACCCTCGATGCTCTTTTTGGGCACCCTGTTCATCCCTGAAACGCCTTCATATTTGATTCTCACTGGCAGGGACGACGAGGCAGCCAACAGTTTGCAATGGCTACGTGGCGGCCGCGCCGACGTCGCCTACGAACTTCAGGTACATACGACTTATTCGCCCACTGACACAAAACAGAAACAAAAAACCTGACTCCTTATCAACACACAATATATACTACCTTCTTCGATAAACCAGTTACGAATAACGCGGAATTCGATGTAATAATTACATCCGTCACCTCGGATGGTCCGAACTTTTGCAGATAATCAAGACCAATATTCTTGCTTCGAGGGCAAGGAACTACGAACTTTCATTAAAAAATAGTCTCTGCACGCCGCGACTCTACAAGCCCATTGGCATCACCTGCGGCCTCATGTTTTTTCAGCGCTTTTCCGGCGCCAACGCCTTTAGCTCTTACGCCGTCGTTATATTCCGGAAAACCCTGCGCGACATTAACCCTCACACTGCGACCATCGCCATCGGCTTCGTCCAGCTTTTGGCCTCCCTTCTGTCAGGTATCTTTTTCTTCCTCATCTTTCAAGTGTTCAGAACTACCGTCAGAATAATACGATATTCACGAGTAATCTCGTTTTTTCTAGGGTTCCTGATTGACGTGGTAGGACGTCTACCTCTGCTCATAACGAGCACGGTTTTCATGTCACTGGCGCTCGCGGGATTCGGTAGCTACGCGTACTGCAATTCCATGGAACAGCAGCAACACCAGCAACATCAGCATTACCACCAACAGCAACAGCACGAGAGCCTCGTCTATGGGGGCCACGGCACAGCGGTGACGGCTCAGTATGACTGGATACCGCTTCTCTGCGTTCTCGTATTCACCACCGCCCTGGCCCTTGGCATCTCGCCCATTTCGTGGCTTCTCATCGGGGAGCTCTTCCCTCTTGAATACCGAGGCCTCGGCTCGAGCATTAGCACGAGCTTTAGCTACTTCTGCTCCTTCCTCGGCATCAAGCTCTTCATGGACTTTCAGCAGGTCGGTATCACAAGTGAAGATAAAGTAATTCAATAAAGTCAGAAACCTTTTCTCAATTCTAACAGAGATGATTCAATCGCTACTTCTCAGTCTAACCTAACCTAAGATCTAACATGACACCATATATGTAATACTTCTATATGGTCAGATGAGAGAGAGGTCGTGTCCAATCCATTGTGAGACAGGTTTCCCCTACTTACCTTCTCCTGGGGGAGAGAGATGAAGCGCGATATTCTGTCTTCTAATGTTGCGGACACTCCTGATTGTAGGCAACAATAGATCGTTGGCCATAAAGTAGTATCAAATATATGACACATTTTTTTTCTTCCGAAAACAGTTAATGGGCCTGCACGGGGCGTTCTGGTTCTACGCTTTCGTGGCCATCTGCGGCTTGTGTTTCGTCGTATGCTTCGTGCCCGAGACGAAAGGCAAGCAGCTCGACGAAATGAACCCGGAATACGCCCTGCGTCGGTAGTACAAGGCCGGCTCCCTCACCCTCGAGGGAGGCCTCTCGAACCTGGAGAGAAGCGGCAAGCCCTTGCCCGGAGGCGCCTACGACCCTTACTACCCTTCCTCGTATTTCCGGCATCACTACCCACGCCAGCAACGACGCGCAAACGCGAGCGCGGCGCGTTGCTGTCACGTGGTGCTCGCTGACCGGCTCGAGCGCGAGTCCAAGCTGAGGGAGCAAATAAGGCTGACTGACATACAAAGGATCAGCGGGTATCCCTCGAGTCTCGAGGACCTCACGCACCTCGAAATCGAGGCCATCCTCGAGCGGGAGGACGGTCTGGAACAAGCCATACCGGGCCTGGTGCGCTACGAGAAAGAGTACAGAATTTACGGAGGCGATACCCTCGCCCTCGTCTACTACAAGACTTGCTATTTGTGATCACCAGGGTTGTTGCGATTTCAAGGTTATCAGATTTTACGAATGAGCGTGCTCTACATCTGAATCAGTCAATTCGACAAACAGGTCATCATTTCACGTAATGTTCAGATTCTTAGTTACAAAAAAAAAAAAAAAATACTGACAATAAGTTACTCTTGGTCAGATTTCCAAAACAAGTATTTCTTTCTCGATACTTATACTTGTTTGGGCCTACTTTCTAATGTTCTTGAGTCAGATAATGTGCCCAAACTAGTTTGGGTCCCTTTTTTCGTTCCACGTCACATATAGTGTCACTGATTTCTGAGATGATTGATAATAAAAATAATCATTCAAAACACAAAGATAACTCCGATAAGTTTTAAAAAATTTATTCGAGGAGTTTTTATTTTTATTCGTATTCATTCGTATATTGAAATGTTTATTATTGACTTTCTACTGAAACGTAAATGTTTATGTAACTAGGAAATGTATATAAAAAGTCATTACATTTGTCACTTCAACAGATTCGTTTTGTCTTGTTTCGTTTGACTGATTTTTCAAATTGAATCTATCGAATTTTAGTGATTCAGATTTATAGAGCGTGACATAGTTGTCCTGAAAATAGGAAAAAAAAGAATGAATTCGCGTTTCATTCAAAATGAAATTTCCCAGTTTTTCTGTTACTATACCTTTTAGAAAATGAGAAACTTCAGGTTCCATCTATCAAATGAAATTCTCACATATATCACGTAACTTCAGAATACTAAGTTTCATTAAAAATTTTCCTGAGCCTTGCAAAAATTCAGAGTTTTCCCTTATGCAACAGTAAAAAGAGAAACGTGAATTCATCTCCAATGTGTAAATCTTCGAAACCATCCTCATATCAAATCAATTTCTTAGAAATGAAACATGAATACTCACGCAATAATAATTCGAGACTTGACGAATAATAACCGAATACTTAAACATAGCAGAGGTGTAAACTTCATAAACAAAACTGTATAATCCAAATCCAATCTTTAAAAAGTTGTTACTAAAAAGTAGCTCATTGATATAAAAAAAAAACTCAAATAATGTTACTAAGATTCGGAAGGGACCATTTTTCGTTTTTCCAGGTCCATAGTGAAATGCCCTGTTTTTTCAGGGCCGCGACAACCTAGTGTGACGCCCCTACGATTATAGAAATAGACCGTAAAGAACAATGAAAACGTGACAATAAACGCGATTCACTTGCGAAATCTAGATGCGAAAACACGAAAAATCGTGCCGACAATAAAATACTTCAGAAGCTTACACAGTTCCTCAATAAACTTCTCGTAACTCTTGTTTGCGAGAGAGCCAGGCTATTTTTAGCGAGCGATGCGACATTAAACCATAATTATCATCTTAGATATAATATTTTTTTCTACCCCCTCCTCCTTAAAATATCCCTTCGCGAATGTACAAAAGAAGCCTTTATTTTGTAATCGACAGTATCACGAATTTACGACACAAATTGTGCGCCTAGAGATGTAAACACTCAGACTTATCCAACAAAAAAAAACCATATTGTAATTATTTATAAAAAAAAAGTTAAATATTAAATTTTAGAAAATAAAGTTCTGGACGTCTTAATTTTTAATAATTTTTATCTCTTACTTTTTTCTGAGTGTGAAACAAACGAATTGAATTATCCCATTTGTTTCTTCCAATTTCTTTAAGGAGTCGTGCACATAATACATCAGGCAATTTTTAGACGTTTTACACCCTTCCCTTTTCACAAACGTCACGTCACACTTGCAAAATTATTGTTTTTGAAGAATTACTTTTAAGTGTTCACAAAAGAGTCATTGAACAATAGTTTTGGTGACTCGAAAATAATAATCTTTATTTCAGGAGAATTTTTGTTCAACGAAATTCTTATTATCAATGTTTGGCTGGAATGACGTGGAAAATTAAAATTTTCCTAAGGATTGATAAAAGAAACTAGAATCTACCAAAATTCTAGAAATCTAGCAAGAAACTCCTCCTGAAAATTTAATCTGCCTACGATTTTAATCATGGAACAAATAAAATATGTGAATGTACAGCATATGCAAAAATGTATGACGTAACGCGTCAGCTGCTTCTCTCCCTTCCTCTATTTCACACCACGTGAAAAACCGCTGACCCCCTCCCTCTTCCTGATCACGTGACGTATTATGTGCACGACCTCTAACCGCGATCTATCTTATAGTACAAAGTTGAAAAAGAACCAATCCTGAATTCAACCTTACATAGCAATTATTTTCTGTAAAAAAATGTATGCTAATTATCATGAAATTGTGCGTATCGAAAGAGGGACCTTGCAAATGGATTCGCCACTCAATATCAACCTTGCGAAAAATTTGTTTGCCAAAACTCTACTTATTTTTCATAAATGTTTTATATTACCAATATATTTTAAATGTTGTCATTAATTATTCATTATTTTAGTAAAAATGTGTATCTTCCAAAAATGTATCACCAAAATGTCCACAACGTGACAGAATTTATCAAAGTCGCGCGCTACGATTTCCAGAGCTTTGGCAGAGAAATTTTTCCTCAAGGCCAGTCATCTTAGAATAATTACTGCGTAATAATATATCAAGACATCGACACTTGTAGTCTAGTCTACTTTGCATTGTAATTGCATTTAAATACCGGCCGTAACACTCATTCGAAAGCCAGTGAAATCAAAAAAGTACAAGTCTGGGAATTGCGAAACGCCGACACCATATTTCTAGCGAGGCAAAGAACTCATAAATGGAACAATGAATAGGTAAAAATATAAATTTACATAAAAATAATCAAAATTTTTACGACCACTGAGACACATAAAAAAACATACAAAGGTGGCAGAATCCTCTCAAAAATCTTTAGATAAAATGAACCAATGTATAAATAAATGAACGAGTTATAAATTTTCCAATACAAGCCAGCCTTACGAGCTTAGGTGTCTCATTTATGAGCCTTCTGCCTAGACGCATTATGTACATATTTAATATATTGCATTTATGTAACGTCGCCTCGCTTCCAGTAACATAAAGCAGGAGGTGATTTACGACAAAAAGCCGGAAAATGATTTGCATAGGTCGTAAAGACGTTGGTCCTCAGAGACTCGCAAAAGTTCGAGCTGTTCGACAAATTGCCAACAATTATCAGCTGTTGCTGCTCTGAGTAAAAGCCTTTGTAATTTTGAAACGTAGGGATTATTAGCGTATTTTCCTTAAAACAAATTATGCGTTGTACAAAAATTGGTCGAAAAGTATTCGAGATTTTAATTTAAGCTCATTAAAATTTTGAAAAAAATTACATTTATTTTTAATTCAACTTGTTTGATAGAAGTTCTACTAAAACAAATCTCAATTCTGCACAAACTTTAATTTTTTTTAAAGAAGTATTTGCAGAAATATGAAAATGAAAATTAATTTTCGGATAATTCAAGTAAAGCACTGTTTCAAAAATCCTCGAAAAATTCTATTCATTTCCGATGATAAATGACTGAAGTCATCGTATTTTGCTATTATTTCCAAAACTCAAAAGTTGAATTTCCTATTGAAAAAAAAAAACAGAAATTTAAAAAAATCAGCATTTCCACTCGGAAAATTTTGAGAACAGAAAAACTAAAGAAATAAAATATTTCAAATTTATACTTTAATATTCGGAAATACTCATTTTTGAGCAAAAAGGTTGAGTTTGAAAAATAAAAGTGGAAAATCAAGATTGAAAAAGTTTTAAATTATTATACCAAAAAAAGTCGTATAAGAAACAAACGTACAATTTCATGTTAAGCAGAAAAAATTTAAATATTTCAATTTAAATTTGAATCTAATAAAGTTTTTATTAAAACTTTAGCCTTTAATTTTTAAAATCGATAATTAAATGTGTTTCAAATTCGTAAGATTACAAAATTAGATTCTTGCGATTCAAATATTCTGAAAAAAAAAGATATTTACATGATATTTCTTAATACAACTATTTGATGATTCATTGAATTGAAAAACTATTTTTTACTTGAACTTTGAATTCCTTCATCTAAATAAATTAAACAACTTATCAATTTCTCATTTACTTTCAAATAATTAAAAAAATTTCTGATGATTTGTCTAATTTCAGAAATACTGCCAATACATGGCAGAATATAATCTCAAAAACGGTAAATTAACTGGAAAGCACGTAAAAATTTTCAGTTATCCTGGAAAATTGCAGCAGATTTCTTTCATTCAGGGGAAATGAATTTGAAAATGAAAAATAAATTCTACGATCTAAATAAAATTATTCAGATGTCAATTAAAATGTTTTGTTCCATTTTCCTTTGCTTCCGCGAATTCTTAGAAATTTTGAAAAATAAATATCATAAAACATCCAACTTTAAAAAAAAAATCTAAAAATCACTCAAAAAGAAGAAAATCAAAATCATTCAACAAAATTCAACAAACCAAAAATTTTCTTCCTACAAAATAATTCCAATATCTCGAAAAATGATTTAAAAACCTCCCCCACGAGTTTCAAAATTACAACGGCAAATCTCTCAAACCACGAAAAAGAGTAAAAACAAATTCTTACCCAATATTTATACAAGATCAAACCATAATAGTAATACGCGCATCCAATAAATCCCATTTCCAAAAGTAGCTCAATCAATTTGACTCGCCAAAAATTTCCTAAGGCGTTTTTCTCCACTCTTTACAAAACAACTTCTTTCTTGTTTTTAAGGAAACAAACAAAAACAAAAAAAGAAAATTTTTGGTAGTGAACAATCACTTTGTGCGTACTGGTGTAGTTTGATTAAACGGCGTAATCACGTATGACAATAAAGCGAAAAAAGAAGATGAAGGAAAGGAAACTTTCTCAAACTATTTGTATAGTTTAATTTACAAAGATTTTTCTAACGCGAGAAAATAATGGCGGCTCTTCGCAAAGAGCGTAGCTTCGCTTGATAGATTTAATATTTTTGTAATGACGCTTAGATACGAGAATGTGTATCGTAACGTATATGATTTATATATTACTTATAACCCGTGGCTCGTCAGGAATTTTCACTGTTCGAAAAAAAGACGAGCTTAAAAGTGGCCAAACACGAGGTAAAAGACCGATATGAGACAGCATAAACAAAGGACACCCAAGATTTTACCAATAAACAACTAATTATTACGATCTTCATTATAGTTTGACATGAAAAAACAAAATCGTTGGCTTGGAGGCCATTTCATTGAAAAAATATGGTGTATAAATTCTGATTAACAAATAAAAAAACATGGGGATTGTACAGTGTTTTTAAAAATATGTACTGATTTTAAGATCATCGTGGTGAAGGAGATGAAAACGATAATATTTTTGCAAAGTTTAAATTTGACCAATAAACAAATTATTGTCATGTTTATTATTGTTTGACACGAAAAAACGAAATTATTGGCTTTAGGATCATTTTATTAAAAGAGTACTGTATATAAATAATTATTTACAAATAAAAAATCATGGGAAATTGAGGAAGTGCTTTTACATTTTCAGTATTTGTTATTTTTGAGGATAATGAATTTCGAAATTTACAATAAATAATTAGTATTATATGAATAAAATATGTGCTGATTTTGAAATCAATAAATATAATATTTTGCAAAGTTATTACGATGTTCATTATCGTTTGACACAAAAAAACGAAATAATTGGCTTGAGGATCATTTTATTAAAAAAGTATTGTACATAAATAATTATTTACAAATAAAAAATCATGGGAAATTGACAAAGTGTTTTTACATTTGCAATATTTGTTGCTTTCGAGGCTAAAAAATTTTGAAATTTACATGAAATGATCAGTATTGTATAAATAATTAATAAATAATAAATGATTAGTATTGTATGAATAAAATATTTTGCAAAGTTCGAAAAAAAAATTCGTTATTTTTAAAACGCAATAGTTAATTTATCAATTCATGATAAATTATTGCTCCGGAAAAATTATGAAAGTTAGAATTTAGTCAAGAAAAGTCGTGTGAAATTTATTGCATTATCGAGTTTTGTATAATTTTTTAATTTGTTCAAACAATTTCGGAAAATTTCCACCAAGTTTAATATATTTTCATCCTTAAACACGTTGATTTTATTACATTTTTTTCAAAACAATTCATTGCATTTTCTTTCAAAATCTTTTAAGATTCAAAAATTTACTGTCTTTGAGATCATCATATTTTCAAATATGCAAAATATTATTTCTCAATCTCTGAACTTGATAGAATTTTCATTTTTTCAAAAAAAAAAAATTTAGATTATTACAAAATAATTTTTATGCTTCAGATAATGTACGACATTGGTCCTAAGAAGTATTATTACATGAAAAAAATATTGTGCATAAATTTTGATTAACGAATAAAAAATTAAGGAAAATGGGCAGAGTGTTTTTAGGTTTATAATATTTGTTGCTTTTGAGTATAGTAAATTTTGAAATTTATGTTTAATGATCAGCATTATGTGAATAAATATAGTGCTAAGTAAGTTCGAAAAAAAATTCGTTATTTTTAAATATAAATGAAATATCAATATTTGTTAGAAATTGAATGTTTAAATGTTTTTGAATGTTTATAAACAACTTGTGAAAATTACAACCAAGTCTAAAATATACTTGAATTTTACATTATTTCCGTTGAAAAAAATTCTAAATTTCATATTAGTTTCTATAACAAGACCTTTTTTTACATTTTACTTTTTAAACTATGATTTTGCATATTAAAATTTATGAATAATTCTTCAATATAAATCTCAAAAGGTGCTACATGAAAATTTTGAAATGTCCTACTAACCAATCGAAAACTTTAACAACTATTTACCTACTTTCAAATTTCTTACAAAACACAAAGAGTATGTGAAATTGCAATAAATAAATATTAAAACAAAATACCCGATGACTGGCAATTTTCATGATTTATACTTACAATTGGAAGAATCTGAGAACTGCATACAAGATTGAAGTGCAAACTTTTGAAAACTTTCTAACTTGGACTTGAAAAATGTATTTGTCTATCGGTTTCATGTGTCTTATTTATCGGTCTTTTACCTCACAAGTCGTATAAATATTATAGAAGCCTGGTGCTTTTTCACTCCGTTCTTCAAACCAACACTCGAGGAAGATTTTGTTGATTAAACAAACAAAAAATTTAACTGCATCAGCTAAATGGAATATTTCGTTTATTACAAAAAATTTCAAATTATTAATCAGTCATTTTAAAACAGGTTTTTTTCAAATTCTAGCATTTTCAGAAACTGGCAAATACACAAATTCAAAGAAATCAACGACAAAATCACGGTTCCTTTGAAACAACAAAAACTTGCCTCCGAGTGTAGCAAAGTTCTAAAGGCCTAAGAGTACTATAAGTTACGTATAAATTTACAAACAAAGAGAAACAGAAAAAATTGTAGGTGAATGTGCCAACTATCACTTTTAGATAAAAGCTGCTACTGAACCGAGATACAATTTCAACTGACAATAAATGAAAAGTCTTCGCTTAGTAACTCGCGAAAAATCAACGAGTACACAGAAAAGGAAATATATAAATATATATAGGACGCAATTAGTGCCTAGCTCGTGCTACGACTTGACTGGTATTTACCATAAACAATAATTTATCAATTTAAACCAACTCCATCGATTCACTGTAAATAGTATACACTGAAACCTCGATAACTGACCGAAGCCAAATTTTGTAACCCTTGAAAACTGGCAGATAACGACTCAACGTCATCAGTATCTGAACTTTTTCATTCTTTCCCACGCTTGTTTTACTCAACAAATTCGCGAGTTTTGAAATTTTCATTAGACTCATTTTACGTGAAAAGCTATCTGACTTAAGTACAAGGGTTTTCACTACAAGCTATTACTGCGTTTCGTAGCGACCCAAAAGACAATATCAACATTTATAACAAATTGTACGATAGGCCGTTTTTGTGGGATAGGAAACAATTTAAATGAGGATTAACACGATTACTCGAGACACTTGAATAGATTGCTCGCGAGCTTCGTCTATTCAAATGTCGAGTGTATAAGGGTAGTATAGCTATGCGGGTTCTAGCGCAGGGGTCAGCGGGGTGGAGCCCCTTGGAAAGGTAGAATAATTTTTTAGTTTTTCAAAATTATCAAAGGTTTTAATAAGCTTTTCCTCGATTATTTCATATGTAAGACAATTTGAAATTGTAAGACAATATTTTAAAATCCATAAAATTTTGATGATTAAGACAAACTTTTAAAAAATTTGGAAAGTTTTCGATAATTTGAAATGTTTTGTATTTAATAAAATAAAGAAACAATAATAATTTTGTCTTAATGAAGGTAAAAAAATATTGTTGACTTTTTTGAAATTAAAAAGGTTTTAAAAATGTTCGAAATTTGTAGAATTTCAGAAAATGTGCACTAATTTTGTAGAATGTGTTTACTATATTTCTTTAAAATATGTAGGGGAGAGTGGGGCTAAGCCGGCCGTATTTTTACATTGTCAATTTTGAATAACAAATTATAAGGTTGCATGGATAATAATTATTCTTCTATAAA
>JAPYZL010122127.1:0-15842 GCA_030522825.1 Platygaster orseoliae
GGATATTCCCGAACCATTCGCGATAAGAAATCCTTGAGATTTTCTTTTTCTTTTAGCATTTTCGTAAAATACTATTAATTTTGGACAAAAACAATTTTTGGTCGGAAAATTGACGGAAATTTTTTGACAGTTATGAATAAACAAGATGAAGTTGCTTACAACATCACGACATATGACAATCTAAGGTTAAAGACTTATGAAATCGGGGAAAACATGAATTTAATCGGTATATGCATGATGAAAAAAAAAATATGCAAGATATGCTCGATCGACCGATATATGCAAAATATGCACGCTACATGCACAAGCATACTTTTACCCGCTCTACTGATGAATGATGCTTTATTGGAAGTATCTAATATGCTGATTATATATTAAAAAATTAACAAGTGTCACTGTTTTCCTACTTCAATATCATATACAGGGTGTTCCAAGTAAAGTGTGACAGCCGAAAACCATAGATTCCTTATGAAAATCTAAGACTTTTTTTTTCTTTGCTATTTTTTGAAAAACTCAAAACTTAAAAAGTTATTGAAGCCAAAAATTATAATAATAAATGCCCTCTGTCGACAAGTGGGGGTCAAATTCTCGGACCAAACTTTTCCCAAATTTTCTTCATATTTTTCTGAGTAAAAAATTTCTTTGCCACTTTTTACAAAATTCAAAATCAAAAAAGATATTCGATTTTGAAATCTGAGAAATCTGATTGGTTGAAACTTTCAACTAAAATATCTTTTTAAATTTTGAGTTTTGTAAAAAGTGGCAAAGAAATTTTTTACTCAGAAAAATATGAAGAAAATTTGGGAAAAGTTTGGTCTGTGAATTAGACCACCACTTGTCGATAGCGGGCATTTATTATTAAAATTTTTGGCTTGAATAACTTTTTAAATTTTGAGTTTTTCAAAAAATGGCGAAGGAAAAAAAGTCTTCGATTTTCATAAGGAATCTATGGTTTTCAGCTGTCACCTTTACTTGGGACACCCTGTATATTTGAATAATTACTCACGTATTAATATTAACTTATATTTATTTTCCAAAATTATTTTAGAAATTTTATTTTTTTTAACCCCACAAATAACTCATAAATGAGTCGTGTCAACAATAATGTATGTTGTTACAATTTTTCAGATGTTAACTTGGATCCCTAATGATTTTGATTCTTATAACAACCTTAAAAAAAATTTTTATAACATTTTAATAAGGTCGAGCTCATAACATTTTTTTGAGAAAAACTTTTTTTATAAAATGACCTTAAAAAAACTTTGAAAAAAAATTTTTCTTATGAATTTTATTTTTTGCAGAACTTCCTATAGAAAAGTTTTTTCGTACATTTTTATTTTATAAAAAAATAAATGTAAAGAAAATTTTTATTAAGAAAAAAATACTTATGAAAATTGAAATTTTTCATAGGATTGGAAATTTTTTTCAAAAAATATCAAGTTTTATAAAAAATGTATAAGTCTCAAACATTTTTTTATAAAAAATTTATAATTTTTTTTAGGTGTCTTTTTTTATATAGTTTTTATGAGTTCACATTATAAAAAACGGAATTCTTATAAAAAATTCCCGATTTTTATAAATATCAAATTTACGAGGGATCATTCAAAACGAATTGAAAAGTGATTCTTTTTTGTTTTTTTTATAGCGATTCAACCATTTTGATAATTTAGGTGGTGTTAAAATAATTATAAAATAAAACCAGTTAAAATAATAATCAATATTGTTTAGTGCTCACATATATTAACAATTGACAAAAATTAACGTATTCAATAATTGTTGTCCTTTATGACAAGTGCGTATCTAACGTTTTTTAATATGACTTTAATAGACCAAGAAAATTATAAAATAAAAAAATACTACGTTGGCAGTCAAAACATCATATTCTAATATTATATTTTCTATAAAATTACGAAATTCGAGGCCTACTGTTTCTGTTAAAAAAAATTGATTCGACTTTTTTTTCAGAAAGTACTTATGGCATCGCGAAAGATGGATATTTTTTGTTGAGGCCATCGACATCGAACCCAAATCATCCTATGGTTCTTGCACTTTGGTACAAAGACAGAGTTTATAATGTGCCTATAAGAAAAAGACGGGATAATAGGTAAATTTTTTCAAACATTGCTATTTATTAAGTTGATCATACTATGTCCGTCAATAATTTTTAAATTCGATTTTTTAAGTGTACCTTGCATAAATCGAATTCATTAAATATTTTGAAGAAATAAAAAAAATATAATTTTGTGACACTTACAAAATAACTTATTGAAAAAGTTAAAAAATATATTCTTGGTAAGTCTCAAAATGATGGGAATTGATTTTTTAAAAGTACACCTTATAAATCGAATGTCTAAATATTTTGTAAATTTTGACGATTGATAAATTTAGAATATATTGAATTTTTTCCTCTTATAAGTAACAAAAATATTAAATGCTTATATTTTTATGACTATAATAAATAAAAATAAATATTTCAAAGTTCAGACAAAAGAATCTAAAATTCCAAAAATCACAGAAAAATCGAAAATTTTCCAGAACCCACAAATTTTCGAAATTTACAGATTATATCTTAAAATTCCTTCAAATGCTGCTTCTGAAAATTCTCTGCATTTATTGTCTGGAATTTCAAAATAAATTTTCGTATATAAATACTAAAGATTTTTATTTAAAAAATTGACACTTAATATTTTTCGGAATATTTTGTATTGTGTCATCATAATTTCGAATAAATGTCCTAATTATGATAATCATATTGAAATTCATTTAAAAGGTATGTTTTTTTTTAATGCAAATTTTTTTTAAATATTGGATTCTTTTTTCTAGATTTGCCCTAGGAACGGAAAAGCCAAATGAACAATTCTTCATCACTATAGACGAAATAATATACTACTACAAAAAAGAGGATTTGATACTGTACACAAATGGAGTGCAAATGGGAAGTACAAGACTCACAGAAACGCCAGCTAAATAATTTTAACTTCATGGAAATTTACGATGAGAAAAAAACGATGAAACGAATTTTGCTATTTTCATCAAGGGCGTACACAGAAATAGTTTATGAGGTTGAAACTTTTTTTTGAGTTCATAACAAATTAATTTAGTTATTGGGAATATACGTTTCAAACTTCGAAATATTTTTAGTTTCATATAAATGTGAAAAATTAACGAAATCTGAAAATGCAATAAATTGAGATTTCCAGAAAATGAAAAATAATAACTATAAAAAAAGAATATTTGAAATATTAGTACAAAGAAATGATACATTTTTAATATCCAACAAAAATTTTACAAATTTTGAGTAAGCAAATAATTTTATAAAACTTTCGTAACAAAAACAAAACAGAGTTAAAGATTTTAGAAAACTCTTATTTTATAAAATGAAGTCTGAGAACTCAAAAACAAAGTTAAAAACAAAAGTTCAACAATTAAACTTAGCTCTATATTTAAAAAGTTAAAAACAATATTTTAAAAAACCTTACAATTTTTGTTGGTACGCCCTTGAAACCAAAAAAATATTTAGTGTGTTTTAGCAATCGATTACATTAAGTAATAAAAGCTCCAAATCGAGAAAATCATGCTAGAAAATTTTTGCTGTTTATTTTTTCATTCTCGCTAATGAAATTTTAATAATCAATTGTCAATCATTTTAAAAAATAAAAACAAGTAAATTATATTATAAGACGTTTTTTTCTCAAAAAATTTTATCAAAAGTATAAGTTAAATCGATGGAGTAACTATAACTTTTGTTAATAGATATCATTATTTTCGACTGACGTTTTTATATATACCAAATGAAAATGTGCAATATTTTAAAAGTAATAATGTTATATAAGTGCCTCAAGACATGTTTACAACAATGTATTATTATTGCATTTACAAAGTATATATGAACATATGTAACGTTTTTGGTTGATTAGAGTTTGTTATTTATACGATATATTTTGTATTTTAATAAATAAACAATTTCTATGATAAGTAGTCATATTGTATGTATTTTTCCATGCTCTTGATGTAATTTATATTTACACACAAAACAATTTTCGAATTCACACTTAATTTTATATATTAAATATGATTGCTTACAAAAAGGGCAATGATCGAACTTCGTAACCTCACATTCTAAAAATCGAACATCTGAAAATATATTTTTCCCATGCATCCGTGAAAAAGGCCACTTTATTTCTATGGAATGCGGGAACAAAAGCCCCTTTTTGGGGTACTCGGAAATCAGCCGGAAATATCAACAAAAACCCTGGGAAACATTCATAAATCAGGGATCAGGCAACTTTCTTCCCTGTGATCTGGGATTTATGAATATTTCTCTAGGGTTTTATTGATAACTCCCGCTGATTTCCAAGTACTCCAAAAAGAGGATTTCGTTCCTACCTTCCATAAAAATGAACTGGCCACTTTTACACATGCATGGGAAAAAATATTGTATACTACACGAGACAAAAAGGATTCCAACTCGTGCAATTGCGCACTCGCTTCGCTCATGCCCAAACTTTGCACTCGTTGGAATCATCCTTTTTCTCCCTTGTAGCATAAATATCTATTATATTCAAGCAAAATAAATGTAGAAGAAACCATCAGTCTCATCAAAAGTGTTGATTTTTATGACTTATAACAGTTAAGTCGTCGTTTATTTGTCTTAACCACTGCCCATCTAGTTAGAAATACAAAGAAGAGAAAATAAAAAATTATGAGTCTGCTCTTGTCTGTCTGTCTTCCGATTGGTTCTTAGATCGTGCCGTTATTGAACAAAATTTTTTTCAAACAATTTTATAAACGTGAATGTAGCCAATTATTGATCGCTCGGAGTCAAATTTATTTAGAATTAAACTACCAAAAGTCGATTTATGAGTTTATATTTCTTTACTCAAGCTTTCGATCCTGTATCTGAATCCTCTTCAGGAGTCTATTACAAAAAAAAAACAAATCACTTCCATTTACAGTTTATAAATCATAATGATAAGAAACTGAAAAATGAAAATTACCTGTTTCACCATGTAGGCGAGTCGCAAAATCACATAAACAAACTAACACATCGTCAAATGACAAAAAATAAAGTACACGGTCGTAATAATTTGATATGCGATAAAAAACATGTCACATATATGTCAATTCCCTCCCCAAAAATCAAAATCATCTAGGTCATGTCCATACTGTATTAGAAGGTGCACTGGCAAATCCCATTAAAGTCCCCAGTCTTAAATCGTTACAAGTGAGCAAGGAAGAGATAAGAAGTAAATCAGATTAAAACCAAGAAAAATCAAGACCCTATTTTATATATCTCAGTAACTTATCATAAATGACATTCAGATTCTTTGTATTCGTCTGCCTATTAATGTTATTACGTGCAGATTTCTTTATGTAAATCATCTCCGCTATGCCCCTTTTAAAATAATTATTCTCTTTGTCAAAAATCTATGCTTTTGTAATTTTTAAATGTATTCTCAAAACCTTAGATTCCGATATTAAACTTCCAACATACTAAACGCAAACAGAAAAAAAAACATTCAAGTTATGGATAATCAATTACTCGACGGCTCGCTTTTTTGGTTAAAATCACTCTTTTCTCCAAAACTAGTGACAAGATGACATAAATAAGTTTCATTGAAATTATCGATCAGCTTAAAAAGTGCCTTATAAAATAAAACACTGAAATTCCATTCAAGAAGCACCATTTTTCATGTGCTCCCACAATATATTTAGTAAAGATTGCAAGTCGAGTTAGCAAATGCTAATACATTCAGGATTCGAATTTCCGCTTTGTAGAGTAGCAATAAATACTTAAATATATACTTAATCTTCATTGCTCGAAATGATAAAAAAAATTTTCAATTTCTTCATAGCTGCCATTTCTCATTCCCCGATACAAGCGAAATTTCTTAACAAATCCTTCAACATTATTATATATTCCGATACAACATTAAAAATCCGTCGTCTGGCACAAAACAACCAAGGAACGTTTCATGATTAGATTAGAATAAATTCGTATTTACAAATGATTCGAGCTTACGAACAATGAAAAACAATGGACTAGTGTCGCGGTTATTATTTTCGGACTAAATCTATTCTTCTCTTTGAAAGTAAAAGCGTTCCGTGTTTTGTTAGTTATTAAAATTTTTTCGGTATTTTCATGCGTGTTCGATGAAAAGGCCAGCAAAAAAATACTTCAAGCAATTTTTAACAGCGATTTTTAGAAAAATGTCGTATCTCGGAATATTTACGAAAGTTTGTGATCTATCGAGGAAATATTGAAAAAAAATCTGCGAACAATTAGTGTGCTGATATTCTTGAAAAAATCATTAAAAAATGGAAAAAATAGCCTTCAAGTGTTTTTGTTTTTCCGATTTTTCAGAAAATTCGCGTTTCGTAATATTTACGAAAATTCATATACGGTAAAGAAATTGGTTATGTAGCACCCGATGGGATGGGGGAAAAGAGAAAAAATGAAATAAATAGAATTGTCTAAGAAAGAGTAAATTTTTTCTAAGGTGACTTTTGAACCGTTTTTTTTATAGTCCACCGCCGGATCTTTCGACGCTTATTTGTTTTTTCAGGACGTCTTTTTCGTGCTGCGCTTCCTCCATTTCCGCCATTCTCGCGAATCTCGAGTACGCAACGTGGCCAGATTTTATAGCTGACATCATCTAGAATTCGAGAAAAAAAAGTCATCAGAAATGTGAGCCGCGATAAATGGAATGATTTGCAGCGAGGTTGTTAATAAAATGGCCCTAGTAGACGTGTTTACGTAAAATTTGTATGCTCATTGTCTCAAGTTCGTGTAAACTTTATACAAATTTCAGAGTTGAAGCTGTGAAATTCTTCTAACAATTCAGCCAATTTTCACAAAAGTTTTGGTATTTTTTGAAATTGAAAATTTTTGTTACATATATCCATTAAAACCTTTAAATTATGAAATTATGTGGAGAATAATCAAGAATGAGCATTTTGATGCCTGTAAAATAAGACTCCTAAAATCTTCGTGTAATAATTTAACCTTTCTATAAACGTTCTTCGATAATTTTTAAAAATCAAATTTTTTAACTAATACGCTTGACTTCGAAAAAAAGTTAAGTGTATCACAGGAATCTTAAAAATTTCAAAAATTTCTGCAGATTTTCGAAAACTGTCGAGATAAACAATAATATATTTAAAAACTAACTCGATTTTGATTCAGAATCTCTCCGAATTCTAGATATAAATAATCGTTAAATTTTACTGAGGATTATAAAATTTTGAAAACTACAAAAATTAATGAAGGGATTAGGACTTTCCAAAAAAAGTTTTTAATTGAATAATCAGTAGTATCTTCGGTTATGCTTCTGTGTTTTCAACTTAATTGAATCCCAAATTGATTATAATAATTCAAAATAATAAACGAATTCCATAAAATAATATAACTCATACAGAGTTCTATCAAATTTTAAAAGGTTGTGATTTTATTTCAATAACGTAGAAAACGGTCCAAAATCTGAATCTAGAAGCTGGAAAAATTCGAGCAAAAATTCAATAGAAAGTGTTTGAAAACATTGAAACTAACGCAAATTTTCCAGACCAAAAAGGTTAGAATTCTCTAAATTTATTCCAGAAAATTTTTGATTTTAAAATACTATTTCGAAAATTCGGAATTATTCTAATCGTTACGAAATTCGATGTAGAAGTTTTTTAAAGTATAATTTATGATTTCTAATAAAATTCCTGACTAATTTTCGAACAGTACATTTTTAAAAAGTACACTCAATCAAAAAAATTGTTGGATGAATCAAAATTAAAATTGAGAATTTTCAATACAAAATGTTTTAAATTCGATTCAAAAGGATTCTATTTCAAAATAACTATTAGCTTATATAAAATTCTAATGAATATTATACAATATCTAAAAATATTTTTAAAAATAAAGAACTGATTTCAGAATTTATTTATCTGTGTGAGTTTTTTCTATTTTTTTTTTAATATTAAATAGTTGGTGTCGTTAACAAAAAGATTCACTTTTTGACCTTTCATTTTTTACTGTAAACATTTCTGGCTAAGTTCCTGATAAAAATTATTTAAACATAAACACATCCACAACGGGAAATAACAAATTTCGCGAAGTAGTAAGTTTCGCTTGTATTTTGGTGTAGTTGCAACAAAATAGTTATTTTCGTAATCGAGAGCTAGAGCCAATTTTGACGAAGCCGTACGTTTTTGCCCGAGCCGGAGGCGAGGGTCAAAATAGGCGGAGCCAAAATTGGCGATAGCTCACGATTGCGAACAATATTTTTATCACGATAGCCTCAAAGTCACGTCAAAATGTCAGTTTTGAGGTTAGAGTGATGAAAAGTTGTTTAAACAACGCCCAGTCGGTTTTTTTCGTTGTTGTTGAACAAGCAGTTTTGCATGCAGCAAAAGATTTAGAACTTAGCGTTCAATCGTTTTGTAAAAATTAAACAAAACTTTGCTTCATTTCATATTTAAAACAGTGATAAAGTTATAAAAATTACTCAAATTATTCGGATATTGAAGTAAAAAACTGTTAATCATTGCAACTGTGAACTACAATACAACATTTCAAGCTCTTGAAATACAACATGAATGAAAATTTTCACTATATTTTCATAAAACGCAGTTTCTCAGATCTTTAACCACAGAATAAAATTTATTATATAATTAGATACAATAAAAGATGAAAAAAAATATATAAATATCTATATTAGATGATTTAACATACAGAAATATTGTACAAAATTCTAACAAATTTTGTAACAATAGAGCTATTTCCAAAGTTATTCAACGAACTTTCACATACGACTGTATAAATCATCGAATTGCAAAGACATGACTAAAATATTTAAAACTGTCACATAATTACATTTCACTAGATTTCTAAACTATCGGCAACAATTTTTTGCGCTATAACTCCGCAAAAAATGATAAACATTCCTCTAAATAAATTTCAAAATCAATAGTAAAAAATCAACCAAGCACAGACAAAATATTAGTCTGCAAAGCTCGAAAATGCAGAACAAAAATTTATCGCAGGCATCCAGAGTGCGAATTGCCATCTCTGACGAAATTTTTTGCGAAAGAATTAATACTCATGCAGGATAAATTATATTGGGCGAATTTGGACGAAAAATTAATGAGGTTTAATAAATAATCAAGGATAGGTGAATATCATTTTACCAACAATTTCAGGGAAACTAAAAAAATTCCGAAAGGTATTTGAAAAATTCGAGCTAGAATGCTACGAAAATTTGGTTTCAAAAATTAAAAAATTGCAAGATGTATATGCAAATACTCAAAAATTGAAAATCGTAAAGTCAGAAAAAATGTTTTTCAGAAAACGAACAGCTTTTTTGTCAAGGCACGAAATTTCAACAATCGCAGAATTCGAACACAAATATTTCGAAATTAACCTTTGGAAAATCAAAAGCAAAGTTTTAATCTGAAAGTTGAAAAACTAACCTCAAAAAATTAAAAAAAAAAACATTTTAACACATTTCTGATTATCTTGACACTTAGGTTTAATATTCCCGAAATTCAAACACAAATCTGAAAAAAGTTACCAACATAAAACATAAAAATTTGCAATATTTGTCCAAAATCGAAATTTTGAAAAACCCAACCTGAAACTTCTGCAATGTCAAAAAAAACCGGAACATCAATTTCTCATATTAGTCAAAAACAATGTTCCTGAAAAAAATTGTCACCAATTCGATTTTCATCGACTTTCCTCCAGCCGAAAAATATATCGTCTAAATCCGAATTTTGAAAAATTATAATAAACAATTAGTGCATCGGGTAATCGGGGCAATGCAAAAAAAAATCATTCACGACAAATCCTCGTCATAAACGTCGACGAACCTGAAGGTATTCGTCGAGCTCGACCTGACCATTCATATTGGTGTCGATCTCGCGAAGGATTTCGTGCAGTTCTTCGCCCGGCACATCCTTATCACCGAAGAGCTGCAGAATTGACAGAAAAAACGTCGCATTAAATTAAGCATCACGTCACAATTACCTGCAAATAATCTTGAAGCTCCAATTGTCCATTGTACGAGGCATCAACTTGCGCCATTAGCGCATGGATCTCCAGGTCGCTCAACTTTATTTTGAGTGCCTGAGGTTTCAAAAACAAAAACAAAAACTCGAATAAAAAATTTCGTTTCAAAAATAATCACAGTGCACCAATATTTTGGCGGAAGATTCATATTTTTTGCATTTTTAAGTTGGATTAAAAAATCTTGGGATTTAAGGGTATTCAGTTTCATGTAGAAAAAAATGTTAGAAAAATAATGTTTGAAGTTTCAATGTTTCTGAAGTATTTAAAACATGCGTGACTTTTGATTTTCAATGCCTGATGTTTCAAAATAGAAATAAAAATAGCGGAAAAAATCTCGTTTCAAAAATTAATCACAGTGTGCAAAAATTATGACGTAGGAAAATTTTACACTCGTTTTCAGGATTTACCAATTGTGGATTCAAATAATACTGGATTTCAATTTTTTCCCGTGATTTTTTGAACTCGAGAAAACTAAGTGATTTTGAGGTAATAAATTCGAAATGGAAAATAGTTTGACTTTATTCGAAAAAATTAAAAGTTTTAAAGTTATACACAAGATTCGAGAATTTGAGGATTTCGAATTTTATATGGAAAAAGCATTATAGAAAGTTAATATTTTAGTTTTCAAATGTTTTAGAAGTATTTAGAATATGTTATAATTTTTGTTTTCAGTGCTTAAGGTGGAAAAAAAATTTTAAAAAGGCTGTTTTGAAAATTGCAAATATTTCTAGAAAATTTTAAATACACATACGCATGAGTTACACGTAGAAATTAATCAACCATTTAAATTTTATTAAAAAACCACAGGTATTTCGGAATTTAACGAATTTTGAAAAAAAAGTAAGAAAAAATTTGAAGTTCAAAACTACTGCAAGGACCCCTTCAATTATTACCTTTCATCGCTGTAAATAATCTTATTTTTGAACATTTTTGGAAATGTCTTTTTCTTAAAGAAAATCCAAAATTAATGAACAATAGTAAAAAGTTGTAAACCATAAAGAAACTAGCAAACTTTTAAAGTATTAGGTCAATTTGAAATTTTTTGAGGTATTATTGGGTAAATCAAACCACTTTACTGTTATAAACAATATTCTGGGACTGAAAAATTATTTACTGTAACGCTGAAGAATTGGTCAATTCTGCATGAATTCTGAATCGATTCTGCATGAATTCTGAAACTGAGGATTTTTATTTATTCTTTCCTACGTTTTTTTAAATTTATTATATTATATTATTATTCACGATATGATTATTATATTGTTTTAATATTAAGTAAATAATATTAAATAATATTAAGTGATTTTAATAATTATTTTATTAATTAATGATATAATATTGAATAATATTAAATAAATAATTTTATTAAATAAATAATATTAATTAAATATTAGATTATTATTTTATAATATAATTGCCTATAATTTGAATGTTTTTCAGAACTTTTAAAGATCTAGAAAATTTAATTCTTTAAAACTTTAATGCAATTAAAATCCAAATTTTAAAAAAAGACAAATAAAAAATTAAGTTATATCCATAATTTTTTTATATTTTTGCTATTTTATGGAGATTTAATCCTGAAAAAAGATTTTTCAATCGAAAACAAAATAAAACTATTTCAACAGTTCCCCAAAACATTTTAAACTCTCCAAAATTTAAAACTCTATTGTCAAATATTCATAAATTTCATCTACCCTTCCGTCTAAAATTCATATTACATATGTCTGAAAATTTTCCATCGTCCCAAAAATGATTCCAGTATTTCTTTCTAAATTGCAACAAATTTTCTAATTTCCCTCTAATTCTCTACTGTTATTTAATTCCTGAGAAATAATTTAAATGCCACTATGAATTCTCTCAAATTACAGAAATGCCTTAAAACTTTCGAAATTTTGATTGTCTTTTCCCCAAAAAAAAGTTCGTGTAAAAAAAATTGGATAATTTACATCTCTTTGTAATTCCAATTTTTTTCAATTTCTACCAATCGTCATCTTATACTCTCCTCCTACAAAAAAAACAAAAACAAAACAAAACAAAGTTTTGAAATCTACTTCTAAATTCTTTCAAATGATAATTCCCCAAATCCAGCCCCCCCCCCCTTTCCTCACAAAAACTGAATACATATAAAAAAATTTTCAAATAAATTTCCCACTTCCCTCTTGTAAATGATGACCTATTAAAATAAGATAATCAACGTTTTTTTTTATTAATGAGATTTATATTTTTAGTTAGTTATTATTTTATTTTTGTTGTTATATCGTTATATTTTTATATTTTATATATTTACATATTTATTTGTTATATTTTTATTGTATGGTATATATGTTATTTTATTTTAAATGTTATTATTTTATTGTTATTATTAATGTTTTTTTTCTAAATTGCGACTAATTTACCTATTCCTCTTAAATTTTCTGAACTATCGTTTCACTCACCCTCCCCCCCCCCAAAAAAAATAAAATTCATTCCTAATTCTTTCAAATGCTTCAAAAATTCTTTCAATTTCACAAAAAAAAAAAAAAAAAAAAAAAAAAAAAAAAAACACTCAGTAAAAAAAAAAAAAAAAAAAAAGTAAATACCTTCAGTCCCCGGCGAATGTCGTTGATGGAAACGTAGCCTTTGCGGTCTTTGTCAATGATCTGGAAACGCTTAATGTAAAGTTGAATCTCGTCTTTCGTGAGGTTAATCGGTATTTTGTCACGCGAAGCGCGGTTGACGACCTGGCCCATTTCGTGGGCCAAGAAGTCGCTGGCCAGTTGCATTTGTTTCTTTTTTTCTTCGGCGGACCATTTGAGCTCCTCGGCCATGATGTCGACGATCGCGGGCAGCGCTTCCTGGGCTGCCTGAACGTTCAGGAAGGCCAGCCTCAAGCGGCGCGCGATCATGTCGATCGTTGATCGGGCGTACTCGCGGCAACCGTACCGAATCTACACAACAAAAATAAAAAAAACTATTTAATTTGTTACTGATGTGAAACTATGGTATCAACTAGTTGACCATAATTGAACACGTGAAAGAGTGAGTTGAAATTTTTTAAAATCAATTTTACTATACATATATTATTTATTTATTATTAACATAATAATAATAATAATAATAATAATAATAATAATAATAATAATAATAATAATAATACTAATAATAACAATAACAATAATAATAATAATAATAATAATAATAATAATAATAATAATAATAATAATAATAATAATAATAATAATAATAATAATTAATAATAATAATAATAATAATAATGTAATGAAATACATCACATTCTACATGCTACATTTTAATGTACATAAAAAGTATATGAGCGCGCAATGGAATTCTAGTTTCATACAAACCTCGGCATCGATGTACGGGAACTCAGGATGAATTTTCTTGCCAATAATGGGCCAACGTTTGCCTGTGAGTGAAGCCATTTTGGCAACCGCGAAGGCCCGGTCGCCGTAACTCTTAGCCAAGTGCTGGGCGACTTCGCATTCCAAACCAAAATCTTGCACGAGTCGAATGTACATTGTAGGACTCCAATCGTGAGCACCTTCCAAAAGGAACCCGTCGGTCTGACAGTCCGATTCAGGTTTCAATTTGCATGCTGAAACACGAACATCAGCAAACTTCAAAATCAATAAATCCTATTCTCTAATTACTCAGAACAAAAAGAAAATGTCATTTTTCGCTCACCGTTGATCGCCGTGTCGACGGCTTCTTGTGCCATCGCCCTGTAAGTCGTCCATTTGCCACCAGCTATCGTGATTAGATTCGTGGGGCTGACGTGGACGATGTGATTGCGCGCCAAGGACTGCGTGTTGGGTTTGTTCGGGTCGGAGACGAGGGGCCGAATTCCGCTCCATGCGGACAAAACGTCGCCTCGACGAACCTCCACGTCCGGGTTGAGGTAGTTCTTCACCTCCTGGAGGATGAACATTATCTCGTCCTCGGTGGGGCGCGGGTTGTGTGTCACCTGGCACGGCAGATCTGTTGTACCGGCAATCGTGTATTTTTGCCAGGGCAGGAAAAAGATCACGCGCCCGTCGCTCGTCGCGGGGTCCAACAGGCCCATCTGATCCGGGCTGCAACATATTTTTCACGTTCCATGTTGAACCTCATACCGAATTGTTCACAAATCAGAACTTTAGAATTGTCTCAAACCCATTTTCTGCCCTGTATCTTTTGTTTATATTCGAATATTCTCAATGTTGACGTCTCATTTGAAAGTTTGGAAAGTCATAAGAAACTTCTAATAAGGGCGAATTGTTGCACATTATAAAAAAATAGTTATTAACAAAACAAAAAAAAAGTAGTCTAGGTTGGGCCACTAGTGAATATCGACGAAATATGTACTAAAATAATTTGTAATTAAACTTCAAAATCCACAATTTTCATCTCACCTGTAATATCCAGGCAGTACAATATGAACACCTGAAGAAGGACAGCAAATTTCTTTGACTTCGTGGTCGTCCATTTTTCGAATGTGATCCGTGAATGGACCAGTTGCGTTTATTACAGATTTAGCTTTTACGTTCCATTCTTCGCCAGTCAATTCATCTTTCACTCTTACTCCTGTAATAACTCTTTTACCGTCCTGAAAAACATGAATTTCGAGATTCCAAATTTTTTAATCTGATTTACGTGGGGTGAATGTTATATTACAAAATAACAATTTTACGTACCTTATCCAAACCTTTGATAAGATTCGTTACGCTAACGTGATTAACTACAGTTGCACCATGGCGCGAGGCAGTCAACGCAACCGCAAGATTCATGCGTGCATCGTCCTGTTGACCTAATTTTTATAAACAAAGAAAGGTTCATTCATTCGGTGACAGAATTAGTAAAAAGTGAATAAAGAAACTACACATCAGGTGTTCAGAAATAATTATCAAAAATAAAAACTTGTAAAATTTTAAGGGATGAAATTTAGATAGAAAAAAACATGTATAACCAAATTTTTTGATTTTTCAACATTTGGTTTTTAAAATTTGAATATTTTTTGCATTTTATTAACGCATAAGTTTGCTACTTTAAAATTCTAATACTAATGAAATTTTTAATATAAAAGATTTTGTTTTTAAACTTGATCAGTTTACAAAATGTATTCTCAAATTTTCACAAGTTTCCACAAACTTAATTTGATATAATAGCGAAATCAGTTTACTGATTGAGTAATATTTTTTTTCCAATTTTAAGAGAGGTTAATAGACGTCATAGAAATGTCTTCTTTTTCATTTTTCTTCAAAAAAAAAGTTTCTCAAAAAAAATGAATATTTACCGTCGTAATAAACGATAGCTCCCGTCAATTTGTCGCCTTTCAACATAGGAAATAATTCCAAAGCGTTTTGCTTTGACAGAACGTACGATGATTTCACAGTTTTCGATCCCGCAACAATGTCGTACATTTTTATACCGAACCAATAATAGGGAAGTTGCCACCATCTACAATTATAAATTTTTTCATCTGAAAAATCTGAGCAATCATGCAAAATACTATTGCAATAGCAAAAAATTTTCAGCTTATTATGTCAAGTAAAATTTATGTTTTTTTCATTAGCTACTTATAATAATTTTTTTCAGTTTCCATTGTAAATTTGTTTACTGAAACATTGTACCTTATTTTGTTTTAAAATTCGAAGTTAAAAAAGTATTGGTTTTTCGTGAAAATTCTGGTTGCAACCTATTTTCCAATCGTTTATGTATTAGGTGCGCAACTAAGTTCTCGCTGTTTTTTCGATAAAAATGTAACTTTATTATAAAAAAACTCTTACATCTGAATTATTCAAAGTATTGCCCA
>JAPYZL010122192.1:0-16393 GCA_030522825.1 Platygaster orseoliae
TTACTTTGAAGGGGACAAAATAGATATTCATGAATAAATAAATAATTCTTGAAAAAACATGAAATTCGCGATACTTTTTGAACAAACCTCGTATATTGGAAATTTAACCTTTTTGAAAAATCTGGATCCTAATAAGGTTTCTATGAGGTTTGCGGTCATAAAGGAAAAAACTTGCAGTTATTTTTATAGAATTATAATTACCTGTAAGAAAATCACCATTCCTTATAAGGGATGTGAAATCCTCATAAGCGAAATTTGAATCTTCTAATTGAAGTATGTGATTCGATGTGAGGAAGTTAGAATTTTTTACTAGGAAACTTTGATTTCTTACAAGGAAACTGCAATCTGAAAGAAAATAAAAATAGTTTCAATGAGGACTGTCATTGTACTAATACTATTAATGAGTGCGGACATTTAAGGCGTTCACTTCAATCTTATAATTCCTTAAATTGATCTAAGTATTTGAATTGGAATTTCGAAAATAGAATTTCATTGAAGGTTGTTTTATTTTAATGAAATATGCGACTTTTTAAATTGGATTTTAAATTGGTAATTGAAGGAACTGAACATAGCCTGATAATTGCATTTTATTTGCGAGGTAAAAAATGGTATATGAAGTTTAAAAAATGTTCTACACTATTCAAGGACTATATTTTATTCAACATGTGTGGAAATGCCAGTTTTGCATCGCCCAAGTGTGTGGAAAAGTAATCTTTTCCACACGGCGTTGAATAATAGTATATAATAAATTGTGAGTATTGACAATATCTTTTTGGTCGAAACGAAAAGATGCAGCTCAAGACGAAGCCGAGGGCTCTGAACGACAATAAGCCAAAAAAATTAATATTTAACGAAAAATACACTCGAGTCGATTAAAAACCGCAATCACTTGTAATTTCATATGAAATTCAAATTTTTCAATTGATAGAAAAGAATAATCATTACTTAATTCAAGATTGTCAGACATTTGACAACAATTTAATCACGGAAAACATATGATATTTTCTATCAAAATCAGATACTCAGATTCGTCAACGGTTAATATCCGTTAGTTTCTGTGTAACATCAATTTGCTTGGAATTAAAATAGACACCTTTAGCTAAAATATAGATATGTCAATGGTAACCAAATCACATTCTTTACCAAAAACAGATTTCTTTACTGTTAACAAACAATGCATTTGAAGCAACACAACGGCTTAAATAAGTAGCTTATTTTCTGAACAATAACGATATTTATTTGCTTGTATCCAAATATGACATTTGATAACTATAAAGGATTCTTATTTGATAACAGTGGCGTAGCAAGACATTTCGGCACCCGGGGCACGATGAAAGACATGCCCCCCCCCCCTCCCCAATGAAATTATCTTGAATAAAAATTAATAACATTCGTTTTGGATAATGTTTTTGACATTAAAAGGTGTCTCCGAATTCCGAATAAGACACATTGGAGTGTATTCAAATTTCAAATAAGATACTTTAAAAAGTGTCTTGAAAATTCATGATATGCTGAAAATTTTTAAAGAACACTTCAAAAAGTGTTTTAGACGCTTGAAAGTGTATAAGTGTTCCAGAAAACATACTTTCCAAGAATTTAAAATTCAAAATAAGTCCTCAAGGAATGTCTTCAAATTTTATATAAATCACTTCAAGTAGTATCTTAGACGTTTCTAAGTGTCTTTAACTTTAGATAAAACACCTCGAATAGTATCTTGGACATTTAAAAGTGTTTTGAAATTCCGAATAAGATACATTGGAGTGTCCTATAATTTCAAATAAGAGACTTTACGAAGTATCTCAGAGATTTGAGAGTGTCTTAAAATTCCGAATGAGACGCTTCTAAGTGTCTTAGAACTTCGAGTAAGACATTTTGTAAAGTATCTTAGAAATGCCTGAATATCTTTGGATTTTCAAAGACACTTTGAAAAGTGTTTTACAATTCCAGAAAAGATACTTCAGAAGATCTTTGAATTTTAAGAAGACACTTCAAGAAGTGTCCACAAATTTGTAATAAATCACTTTAAGCATTAGTGTGTCAGACGTTTGCAAGTGTCTTAGAATTTTCTTAATACACCTTCAAAAGTGATTTGAAAATTAAAAAGTGTCTTATATTTCGGTATAAAAAACATAAAAGTGTTTTAGAATTTCTAATGAGACACTTCAAGAATTGTGTTGACATTCGATAGTGTCTTAGAATCCTGTATAAGACACTTTGAAGTGTCTTAGAATTTCGAATAAGACACTTTCGAGTGTCTTAAAATTTCAAATAAGGCATTTCAAGAAGTGTCTTAGCATTTCTGAATATCTTGGAACTTCGTAAAAGACAGTTTAAGAAGTGCCCTATACACTTGAAAATTTTTGAGAATTACAGAAAAGATACTTTCGAAGGTCTTTTAATTTCAAAATAGACACTTCGAGGATTGTCTTAAATTATTGCATTTATCACTCAAAGAAGTGACTTAGACGTTTGAAAGTGTCTTTGAATTTTAATAAAACACCTTGAATAGTGTCTTGGACATTAAAAAGTGTTTTTAAATTCCGAATAAGTCACATTTGAGTGTCTTATGATTTCAAATGAAAGACTTCACAAAGTAACTCAGAGATTCGAGAGTGTCTTTAAATACCAAATGAGACGCTTCTGAGTGTCTTAGAACTTCGAGTAAGACATTTTGTTAAGTGTCTTAGAGATGTCTGAATATCTTTGGATTTTTGGAGACAATTTGAAAGATTTCTTACAATCAAATTCCAGAAAAGATATTCCAGAAGATCTTTGAATTTTAATAAGACACTTCAAGAAGTGCCCCCGAATTCGTAATGAATCACTTTATGAATAAGTGTGTCAGACGTTTGAAAGTATCTTAGAATTTTTTTAAAGCATCTATAAAAGTGTTTTGAACATTAAAAAGTGTCTCATATTTCGGTATAAAAAACATAAAAGTTATTTTAAAATTTCTAATGAGACACTTCAAGAATTGTGTTGACATTCGATAGTGTCTTAGAATCTCAGATAAGACACTTTGAAGTGTCTAAGCATTTCGAACAAGACCCTTTTGAGTGTCTTAGAATTTCAAGAACTGTTTTGGGCATTTCTGAATATCTTGGAACTTTGAAGAAAACAGTTTAAGAAGTGTCTTATATACTTGAAATTTTCTGAGAATTCCGGAAAAGATACTTTTAAACGTCTTTTAATTTCAAAATAGACACTTCGAGGGTTGTCTTAAATTGTTGCACTTATCACTCAAAGAAGTGACTTAGACGTTTGAAAGTGTTTTATAATTTTCATAAAACACCTTAAAAAGTATTTCGGACATTGAAAAGTGTCTTCGAATTCCGAATAAAGCACATTGAAATTTCTTAGAATTTCAAATACGACACTGTAAGAAGTAACTTGGACATTCGAAGTCAGAAGTAGTGATTCTCATTTTTTTTCTTCGAAGAACGATAAAATCAGCGACCCAGGTGAAAATTTTCATCCCATTTTGAGCGCTTTTGGAAAGTTAGTCTCGCTCGAGAAACAGGTATGTGACTTATCCGCTCAGTGATGGAGTTTCCATCTGGATTTTCGCAGCTGGCATGGGCTAATTTTATGAAATCCTGAAAGGTATCAGATTCTAGAAATTATCCTATCATTGACAAAAAAAACATAAATAAAAGTCACGAAATCCTGCCAAACAATCATCCCAACAATATTCAAAAACGATCCAAACTCTAGGAATCCTATCCAATATCCAGTAACCCAGTTACCCAAAAACATATTATTAACCCTCCCCTGCCGCCTGCGCCATCACGATCTCCAATTTTCCAGGCGGTTTTCACATGGTAAATCAAAGTCACGAGGGGTTCGCGGGATTTCGCGGAAATGAGATTTTACTGGGCGATCCACGGTGAAAAGCCGGGCGTGCGGGTAATTAGGGATGAAAAGCCGTAGATAGGCCGGTCTCTACGTCGTCGTCAGTGGGCTGGCGGGGAGGGGGGATGGGGTCGTTTTTCGCGCAGGCGTTACCGCGAAATCAACAACCCTTGCCGGCGTGGCGAGTCGGGCGGTCAGTTATTTTGCAAAAGCCGCCGAAGCCGAACGGGTCCGAGGTGTCCCGGAACCCACCGATCACAACTGCCGCGAACAGATGCACCAAAGTCCAAACTTTAGTTCAGTGCGTGTCGTGCCTCGAGCGCGATCATTTTTTACCCTCGCGTCAGTCCAACTCTCAACTTTTCCCCACGATCTCACATGCATTTTCGGAAACTTTCGTTCCATTGTAATTGAAACATCTCGAAAACTTATTTTTAGAATTGCTCGATAATGGGATGGTATCTCAAATTTATTTTGGATTTCTTTTGTTTTGGATGAGAGGGTTATTTTGTGAACATTTATGGGAAAATCGTTTTCGGGTTCGGGAAATTAAGGGGAAGTGACGGTTCGTTGTTGGTGTTGGGAAAATGAGTTGATCGATGTGTTGTTTGAGGACGAAAATGACAGTGGAAATGTGGAATACGGTGGTTCTGGCGGGTCTTGGCACTGGAAGAATTCACAGATGTGCGGTGTATAATCGTGGATCTTGCAATGCCATCACTCGCTGGATACCGATTCAGCGATATTGCGAATTCCTGACTCGTCCGTTGAAAAATGTTCCCAAAGGAAGCATTATTTCCTTTTCTCATTTTTTTTCATCATCAACGTGTGTAATGATTTGTACTTTTGAGTAATGGATTCTAATAAAGTGCTTTTATTGTTATTTGAATAAGTTATTTAGATCGAGACTTTCATTTTATTTTTTTTTTTTACGTTTTGAACAGTGTTTTGTTACTATTGCTTGCTTTGAGTGGGATGAAATTGTGAGTTTTTTAAAAAAAGTGGTTCCAGAATGTATGTTTTGTTGGAGATGTATGTGTAGAATGAATAAGTTTAAATTTGTGAGTTGTGAGACTTTTGAGGTGGAAGCAAGTACTTGGAAAATAATATGAAAAAAGTTTTGGTGCTAGATAAGTCGGCAAGTTTGAAAAAGTTATTAATAATAATTTTAACTTCGAACGAAGAAATAGTTCTAAACTTTTACACTGCAAGATTAAAAATTACCTGACTTTTTTAACTAAAGAGCAAAAATTGATAAATTGTACAATAAAAACTAAAAGTTAAAAGGAATAAAAAAATATAGTGTAACATTGTTTGTTTTAAAAAAAATCATGCAACATAAATAAATAAAAAACTTCATGTGTTTGGTCGTTTGCTGATGATTCTACGAATTATGTTGAAAATGGATTAGTTTTGTTCATAATTTAGAAATTGTGCTATATATTGTTTTTTATTTAAAATTTTGAAAGTTCTATTTATTTTTCCAGAGGTTTTTTTTGGATAACTTTATTTGTAATTGTCAAAAATAAGTAAAACTTGGGTTGGAAATGAAGAAGTTTCAGAATTTCGAACTTAGAAAAATTGTTTTTCAATATATAAAGTGCTAACAAAATTTGCTAATTTAATTTCCTGGTAAATTGGAAATTTGGATCCAAAAACTGAAATGAATATTATGAAACAATTTATCGTATAACGCAATTTCAGTAGTTCTAAATCTGGAAGAATATCTCGCGAAAATCGATTGCGTTTCATATGCATGAGTTCGATCTCAAATTTTATTCATTACTTTCGGAAAATAATCAAATCTTCTAGTTGTGTGATATTTTTTTTGTTCTCAAATTTTGTTCACCTAACGTTTATAGTGGCTCGAAAGTTTTCTTACTCATAGTTTTGTTTCAACTCGTAAAAAAAATGCGAAAATTGGATTTTAAACAAAGTAGTTTCAAAATATTGGAATAACGAAAATCATCTCTCAAGATTCGAAGGAGATAATTATAAAACTTTTTTTGTACATGACGATGCATTATCTGAAATTTTGTACTCTAGTTAAAATTCGAAAATCGTAAAAAATATTTCGTGAATAGTTTGATTGTAAATCTGGAATATTGATTTTTACAAATGCTGCTTAAAAAATTTATTTTCAAAAATTAAAAAGTTTTGCCTTTTTTTGTGGTTTAAAAAAAAATAAGAGAATTTTAATATCTGTATAACTCAATAATAACTTACATAATACTCATAATACTCATGATCAATAATATTCATGATTTTCAGATTTACTTGTAGAAATTAGTTAATTTAAAAATAAGAAATGAAAACAATAATGAATATTCAAAAACGAAAATTGTATTATTTATGTTATACTGCATTCGGAATAAACTCGAAATTAATCAGAAAACTTACAATGTTTTTCAAATTTGTATTGATAACAAATAGAATAACGCAGAAAACGGATGATTTTAAAGACGTTTTTTTAACTTTCACAACTTCACAATTTCAGGCTCTAAAATTGTTCATAAAAAATTTAAAAAAAATTCAAATAAAAACTAGAATTCTAACATATCTAATTAAACATTAAATAATCATAAAGAATGTTTTTTTTAGATTCTTAACAATGATATATGTGTAAAAAACTTAGTACAAAATTATTGACTGCATTAATTGATTCTTAATTACAAAGTTATCCACTGAAAATAAGTTAAAACCTGAACAGTTTCGAACGCATTTCTGATCAATTGCAATAATTGCTGGGGAAATGAAAAACGAAAGCCAGTTGTCGATGAATATCATGAAGCAACGACCGGAAGCTCCGAGGAAGTTTCGATTCCAGCTTTACTACCAATGTCCTAGAATCTATTCGCAAGCAATCCCCGACGAATCAGCCATGACTGCCGCAAAGCTGTTGTGAACCTTCGATCATTCGTGCGGAAAATCGAGTCAGGCGGTGTTGCTCATTTATTCTGGCTCGAGTGCCGGTGACGTTTTGGTAAAAAAAGCAACTCGGAAGTCACTTTTACTCCTCGTATTAATACCGAAAAAATGAGAATGAAATGAATTGTAAAAGTTCATCAAACACGAACATAATTTTATTATTTATCACAATCATCGATTGATACCGAATATTTTATCATTTAAAAAGTTGCAGAACAATATCTAATCAAGAAATCATATATTTTCTGAAACTTTTTTTGTCCTGACTATTACTCTGTGAGTATGCACTGTGTTCCATTTTCTAAATCTTTTTTTTTTTTTTTTAAAGGTTACATATCTTATAATTATCGAAAAATAAGATATTATTAAAATTGATTTTTCGATGTTTCTAAAGAAATTTTGCAAGATTTTGAATACGTCATAGAATTTCGTAAAAAATGTTGTGCTATACAATTTTTTCCACCAAAAATATCACATTGAGTTGGCGATAAACAACGTTGATAGATAAACCTTGGATACTGGTACCCACACGTACTTCCCTGTTTTCGAGAAACACCTGCCTCGAAATGTTTCGGACGAGTAACAATGATTCACTTTGAAATGCGTTCCCCGTGAAATAGAATCCCCTTATTTCTTTGGTATGGTGTCAATTTTAAACAATTTTATTGAGTACTGTTTTTATTGTGCACTAGACAATTTTGCCCGTTTTTTAGAAATTCGTAATTAGAATTATAAAATTAAAAATTGATGGCATAAAATTTCCGAAATTTCATGCGATAATTAGAACCTTACACATAGAATCTTTTTTAATTAGTTTCTTAAATAATTCAAATTTAATGAAATTAATTAATTGGAAATTTATTTTCCGAGGAGATTAGTCCATATTGTAGTTATATATTGAAAATGAAAATGTGTGAATGATGGATAGAAATTTTAAATAACTAGTTTTATTACTTTATTTTATACATGAAAAAATAATATGGTTCTCATAAACTCATAAATAGTAATTTTTGCCATAACTATTTTCATGGTGTATACAACCTCATGTGTAGTTAATGCAACAACATTTAAAGTTATTGCAACTTTTGTGAAGCTTGTAGTAACTTTTAATGTGGTTGCGCCAACTAAAAGTGAGGTCGTCTACACCATGAAAATAGTTGGGGAAAATGTTACTATTTATGAGGTTGTGACAACCATATTGTTTTTTCCATGTAGAATTTTTTATTGGAATTAGTCTGGGAACTTTAACAATTTAAGCAAAAAAGTAAAACCAGAGATTTAAAAATTTTTTTGGACACTAATTCACTTGGTCATCGATCATTGAAATAAATATACACGTATTTCGATTATGAACAATAGTGTACACTTGACTATGAAAAAGTAAGATTTATTGAACGTTTTCTGGCCACGCGAAATAGCAGAATGCGAAATTTGTAATTAATGTCACGCTCACACGAAACACGCTTCGAGTGTTATCCGCCATTATTATTTAGATTAATTGCTTTCGGCATCGATCCGAGTTATACTGAGCGTGTTTCGAACTATTAGTGATAAAGTTCTGTTTGTTACTCTTATCTGTAATTGGTGTTGCACCTACACGTATATACTTTTTTCTGCTAAGACGGTGTTAAAGATTATAAACATATAAAAAATATATAAGCATATATTGTGAAATTATGCCAAAGGTTTTAAAGATTTTGTCAATTAATGAGAATTTTTTTTACAAGTTTTGCAATCAGATAATTTATGACACGCATGTGATATAATTATATGACACAATTTATATATGATTTATTTGTACGGGACATAGAATGATTTTATTTTTTACTTTGTAAATAAAATGATGAAAAAGTTTTTACTTCACATTCACGACGATTTTAAATTTATTATAATTTAATAGTACTTATTTTCAATTTGCGTAATGTCTTAATGTCTTGACTTTATTACTTCTATTTTAAACGTTCATAGTTCACTTCAAAAAAGAACCAGAATCCCTCTTTTTCTTCAACAATGATACGTTGAAACAAAGTCCACATTGTTTCTCGTAGTATACATTGCCCTTACTATTTTTCGACCAATCACAATAGACAAATAGCGATGCGAAAAACCCTTCAATCCCGTAGAAAAATACAAACCGTTATCGGACGACAGGGATCGTTACAGCAATCACGAAAATAACTTTAAAAAAAGCGTTCTCGTATTCTTTTCTAATGCACAGTGTACACACGAATGTTTGTGAATGCGGCACATCGCGTATACACGTGAAATTCACGTACATGCATATACATTTATATATATAGATATACGTACGTTTCGTAAGGGATGATCAATGGCAGCGGTTGATGGTCTTGTGTACAAGCGGGCTGGCATAGCAACGGGGTCGATAAATACCCTCGAACTCCGCGTCCGGCGAGGGTTGTAATTCGGTTCTAACGTGGCATTAACACCATTTCTTTACATCGCGCGATGCCGTTGTTTCAACTCTCCTTCCAGCTCACCGCCAATCCCTCATCAAATGCGTGCCGTTGATCGACGCCTGCGAATATTGGTTTTAACCGATGCTACTGCGATTTGCAAATCTTCTGGTATTTTCATTCAATATTTATTGAGACTGAAGAACCCTGAAGATATAAGATCCGGCTATAAGAATCCAGATGGTAACTCCAAATAGTCATGGCCAATTGGAAAATCCGATGGAGTTAGCAGGCTAATTTATCAAATGGTGTTTCCAAATGGAAAGTCCATCTGGAAATAACTATTGGAAAGTCCATTTGGGAACTTTATTCGGATATCGTAATTCTAACTTTTAAATTGACCTGGGTGCAAAAATCCAGATGGAAACTCCAATTGGTCATAGCCTATTGAAAAGTCCAATAGAGTTAGCCGGCCAGTTAATCAAATGGTTTTTCCAAATGGAAACTCTATCTGAAAATACCCATTGAAAACTTCATTTGGAAACTTTATTGGGAAATTGCGATTCGAATTTCTATATCGACCTAGGGTTGAAAATTCAGATGGAAACTCCAATTGGTCATGGCAAATTAGAAAGTCCGATGGAGTTAGCAGGTCAGTTTATCAAATGGTGTTTCCAAATGGAAATTTTATCTGGAAATACCTATTGAAAACTCCATTTGGAAACTTTATTAGGAAATCGCAATCCAAATTTCTGTACCGACCTGGGGTCGAAAATCCAGATAGAAACTCCAATTGCTCATGGCCAATTGGAAAGTCCAATGGAGCTAGCAGGCCAGTTTATCAAATGTTTTTTTTTTAATGGAAAGTACATTTGGAAACTTAATTGAAAAATCACAATCCGAACTTCTCAATCAACTTAGGTGCAAAAATCAAGAGGGAAACTCAATTGGTCATGGTTAATTGGAAAGTCCGATAGAGTTAGCAGGCCATTTTATCAAATTCCGAATGGAAATTCCATGTAGAAATACCTTCTGGAAACTTCATTTAAAAACTTCATTACGAAATCAAAATCTGAATTTCTATATCGACCTGCGGTGGATAGTCCAGATGGAAACTCCAATTGGTCATGGACAATTGGAAAGTCTGATGGAGTTAGCAGGCCAGTTTATCAAATAGTGTTTCCAAATGGAAAGTCCATCTGGAAATATCTATTGATAACTCCATTTGGAAACTTCATTAAAAAATCGTAATCCAAACTTCTAAATTGACCCAGGGTCGAAAATCCAGATGGAAACCCCAATTGGTCATGGCAAATTGGAAAGTCCGATGAAGTTAGTACTCAAGTTTATCGAATGGTGTTTCCAGATGGAAACTCCATCTAAAAATACCTTCTGGAAACTCTATTTGGAAACTTTCTTAGAAAATTTAAATCTGAATTTCTGTATCGACCTGGGGTCGAAAATCCAGATGTAAACTCCAATTGTTCATGGCCAATCGAAAAGTCCTATGGAGTTAGCAGGCCAGTTTATCAAATGGTTTTTCCACATTTGGAAAGTCCATCTCGAAACACCATTTGGGAACTTTATTGGGAAATCGCAATCCAAATTCTTATATCGACTCGGGGTCGAAAATCCAAATGAATACTCCAATTGGTCATGGCCAATTGGAAAGTCCGATGGAGTTAGCAGGCCAGTTTATCAAATGATTTTTCCTAATGGAAAGTCCATCTGGAAATGCCGATCGGAAACTCTATTTGGAAGCTTTGTTCGTAAATCGTAATCCTAACTTTTTAATTGACCTGGGTGCAAAAATCCAGATAGAAACTCCAATTGGTCATGGCCTATTGGAAAGTCCGACGGAGTTAGCAGGATATTTTATAAAATAATTTTTCCACATTTGGAAAGTCGATCTGGAAATAGCAATGGAAAACTCCATTTAGAACCTTCATTCAGAAAATTTATTCAGAAACTGCAGTCTGAACTTGTACATTGAAATTTCAAACAAAACGATGAATGAAAAAAGGTTCACCATTTTCAATTTAACTTTCAAAGTTTCTAAATGAAGTTTCCAATTGGTGTTTTTAGATAGACTTTCCATTTGGAAACATTACTCGATAATAAATTGGCAGGCTAACTTCATTGGACTTTCTAATTGGCCATGACCAATTGGAGTTTTCATCTAGATTTTTGCAGCCAGGTCTCTTGAAACCTCTTATTGAAAACCTAATTCGGAAATTGCGATTGATTTCTATCCATCATTCTCTATCAAAAAATCAAAGAAAACGACGATTAAAAAACACAGTTCACTAAATTCTTGAGAAATCTGTAAAACATTGAGGCTATACAATTCGATATAAGGCCCATAAAGATTGAAAAATTGAATTCACCATAAAAATATTAAGCGTTTTTTTATTCTTCATTTTGTTGAAAATTTTGATATAGAAGTTAATTCACTTGCAATTTTTCAATAAAGTTTCAAAATAAAATTTTCAATTGGAGTTTTCAATTGGAAACCCCGATTGGCATGGCCAATTAGAAGGTTCGATGTAGTTAGCAGGCCAGTTTATCAATATGCAATTACCTACTGAAAACTCCAATTGGAAACTTTGTTCGTAAATTTCAATCCGAACTTCTATATCGACCAGGGTGCAAAAATCCAGATGGAAACTTCAATTAGTCATGGCGAGTTCGAAGCTCTGATGGAGTTAGCCGGCTAATTTATCAAATAGTGTTTCAAAATAGAGTTTCCAATTGAAAACTCCAATTGGAAACTTTCATCAGAAATTGTAATCGGATTACCTTTTATTTAAAAATTGCAAACAAAATGGTTCACTTAATTGGTGAGCGAATCTGTGAAACATAGAGGCTTCACAATTCAAAGCAAGGTCCAAAAAAGTTGAATAATTGAAATTATCATGTAAATAGCAAATCTTTTTCTATTCGTTATTTTGTTTACAATTTTGATATAGAAGTTAATCCACTTGAAATTTCAGAATAAAGTTTTCAAATAGAATTTCCAATTTGAGTTTTCAAATGGAAACTCCATTAGGAAACAACATTTGATGAATTGACCGGCTAACTCTATCGGACTTTTCAATTGGTCATGACCATTGAGGTTTCCATCTTGATTTTTTAAAAATAAATTTAAAAAAAAGATCACGCCGGATCACAAAAATTCTGTTAGAAGTTATCAGACACTTGAAAAAATATACCTTTTCTGCATTCTAAAAGAAAACAAATAACGAAAATTGTTTATAACATGTATATCACGAATCGTTGATCCCAGACATGAAGAAAATGTTCTCTCTTATGTGACGAATAGGTTTTCAGTTTGTGAGAATGATTTTGGAACGTGGTTTATTTGACGAATGTTCGGTGACAAAAATAGGAATGACGAAAGGACGAAGCACGTGAATTTCACGGTTCGAGTAGCAGCAGACGGAAATGGGCCAACATCAGGTGCTGCTCTGGCCCACCTGTCTTCTGTCTTTGCCTCGAGTGTGCCTCTATCGAGGACTCTCCAGAACGCTTTCGTGTCGTTGGAATGACAATGCGCTTCTACGCCATTTTTTTAACTTGCACAAAACTTTTGAAATCTTTCGACGAGACACATAAATTTTACAAGGATTCATAAAAATTGTTCATACATTATTGCGAAAGTTATATAACTCATTCATGTCATTTTTTTAAATATTCGGCACTATAATTACAGTTAACAGTGAAACAGTAATGCAACAATGTTGCTGTCGTGTCAAAATACTTTATCGAAAACGAAACTTCGCATCGTGATGTGCAGCTAGAAAAAGAATATGAGTTTCACAAACGAAATTACGTAAATCACGCAATGGTATCTTCCGCAAACTATCTCATTTCACCGCTTCGGGGAAGAATATTGAAATTCGTTTGAAAATTAATGAGTGCAAATTATGCACATACACGCGTGACAGAAGTCATGACCCTCGTATTTTTCCGACGAATCAAAAATGCATACTTAATCGTTTCTAAATAGGTGCGGTCATTGATGTACGATGTTATTTAGTGGATTTGATTTTCTTTTTGATCGGTGAATATCTTTTGTTGCAAAAAGAACAAAAACTTTTCAACCCTTTTTCCCTCAAAATTGTTCCGACGAAATGTATTGGTCATCATCAAGTGTTATAAAAAGTTCTCACGCTTGCGCTGCGGCTTGATGTAAATTATTGGATAATTACACGTCACGCGGATTTTTATTAATGCACGCCCTCATTACCGTTAACGTCAGCACTGTTATTGTTATTGTTTGCTTCATGCGAATAAGGCAAACGCAGGGACGTCGGTTTGTAATGACGAGCGTCTGTCAAAAGGGGCGCAAACGCCCGCACCATGAACATATTGTTCATACGAACGTGTCACGCGGCCATTTCTTTATCAGTGTTTACCTTCGGCAAACGATGGCACTTTTCATTAAGGAGGAATCGCAAAAACAGTCTGAAATAGCGACAAAATTTTATGATTTTTTGAAGTGTGCCTGGAATTTGGATAATGGAAATTCCAATATCGCTTTCCGAACTGAGCAATGAAAAAAACGATGCAGGGAACAAATATGCTTTAAAACCAATAAAAAAAGATTAATTTTTTTTATCGACCTTGAAGAGTTATTTTTTATAAAATACAACAGTGAATGCTTTATGAAATGATTTAGAAAAATAAAATAATAAAGTAAAGTGATAATAAATAATAGTAAAATAGTAGTTAAATAGTAATAAAAGTTATGTTATAAGTAAATCATAAAATAAATTAATAATAAATAAGTAATAAAATCATCAATGATGATTTTCTATAAATGTAAATAAAATTCTACTTTTTCCACTTTCCATTTTATTTATCGAAAGGTAAATATTCCAAGTATGGCTTAACTACTTCGTGCTTTAGTATAAAGTCTATTGATTTTGTCGCACAAATATGTATTTACGTTGTTAGTTCGAAAAGAAGCTTCGGGTTCAACGACAGAAAATAAATTTGTTAGTGCATGGAATAATTTAGTGTCGACGAATAGTTACGTTCGAAGCTATTCGTATTTTTAGTCATGAAGTTCTTTTTCTATACTACATAAATACACTCTTCACTGTGTTAATACTCAGTGAAAGCATAAAAGTTGGTTGAACCACGTGGATTATGAAATTTGCGAAGAATATTGGTACCGACTTTGAAATATGTGGATTTTTTGAGAGCATTTCATTACTATGATAATGAAATTTAAAATGCATATCATAAAATTTTCGGAATTCTATGCCATAATAAGAATCTTACACATAGAATCATAATTACTTAGATTTTAAAATTTACAAATTTTGTGTAAGCGAAACAGTCGCAATGTTCGTCAACAGAAATACGTGACAAGCGAATTCTTTCATTTTTAAATTGCTCGTGCATAAATAAGGGTTTAAAAAATGTCATGAGCTTTTCGCGGGGTTTCGAGCAAGAGTGTGTATCGCCTTCATCGACACTTATCTTAATCTGCTTTATGCAGATAAGCCGAGCCAAAACTTTCCTCCTCCTTGCACGAATTTCCACACCTACTTTTTCTCTTTCTACCTCGCACGCTAGAAAGCAATAAGGGTGCTTACCCCCTCATTCCAGCTGACTTTCAAATTACGACCTTGTTCCTCGCACATATATCTTAAGGCAAGCTCGTTTTTCTTCGACTTTTCATAAACTACTCGCACGCTTTTTTGCGAACCGAGAAAATTGGAGTGCTTGTGAAATTTCAGGGCTTTGTATTATCGTTTGCAAAAATTTTATGGTGGATAATTGTATGGTTGTTTTGAAAATAAGGACATATATTATTTCACAAAGAAATTTATCACTATCAATTATTCGGTGAAATTATGTAGTAGAATTTTCAGGATGAGAAAATATGTAGCAAGTTTTAAAAATGTATTATATTGATAATTATATTCATGCAGAAAATCTTTGTCATTTCTATTTATCAAGTGAAATTTTCATAAGTTTTCGGGTATTTGTTTTATAATGGAAATTGGAGTTAATTTTTTAATTCCACCTCAAGCCAATTAGAAATATTGAATTGTTGATGATTTTGAACTAAATGCAATTTCAAAATCAGAAGTTTAAATTCATCACAAATATCTAGCTTGATTTAAACATTTTGAAACACAACTACAACTATATTGAAGTTATAAATAATTTTTCATGCTTGTCAAATTATTTTATCTATTTATATCTTTCATTTTCTTTTCTAAATATGTAAAAAACACTCTGGTTTCTGACGTTAATGGATTGATTTCTCTTTTTATTTCAAGCCTCTCGAATAAATCTTTTCCTTGAGATTGGCAGAAGGATTAGCAGTCTCATCGACCAAAGTGCATAGTAAAATAGAACATTCAGAACCGTTGTCGACCTTATTACCCAGATTCTGGATCTTCACTTCATGTCTGCAAAAATAAAAAATTACCCAATATAGGAATGTTATGTGTATTTAATTGATTATTTTTCATTTTATAAGTATAAGAAAAAGTATTGTTAATATTTGATTGTTTTGTAACGATTATCTTATATTAGAGAAATTTAGAAAGGAAAAAGTGATATGATCAGGTACATATTGTTGTGTAATTTTATTTTTTTCGATAGATGTTTTTGATTCTAAAAATAAAAACTAAAAAAAATGTGGCAATAGAGTTTTTAATGTTTGAAGATGTATAAATAAAATTTTGATTATTTGATGTGAAATTGAATAAATTTTATCCAAAAGTCACGTAACTAATTTTATTCAACTCTCGCAAGGAATATGTAATTTCGGACCCCTGCTGAGGGTTAGAGAAATGATGAATTACTGACTGTTGACGTGAAAGTTCTTCTTTTACGCTAAACCGTGGGAGAAGTACGTACTTCTCTCACGCTGTGATCAGCTGATACAAAATGGTGGCCCTGCGTATCGATGTGGGTAAAGCGGGTATAGCTGAATCTTTCTTCGTCACATTCAATTAATCTAATATGGCCGCCGCGGAGAATTTGAAATCCACGTATGAAACAAATGTCAATTTCATATTTCTCGCGGCGACCATATTGGATTTTTCGATTGTGACAGCGGAGCTACAATCGATTTTGATCGAATCCGCGCGATTGCGCGCCATAACCTCAAAGTAAACGCGACGTAAACAACCGGACGTCAACAACGTAAACAAGTCAAAAAGTGAAAAACA
>JAPYZL010122210.1:0-19210 GCA_030522825.1 Platygaster orseoliae
TTTACAAAAGCATGTCATTATTCATTGTAATTCTTTCAGTACCTGTGATAAAAATAAATATTTATCTTCCATATTTCAGCTGTTTTTCGTCCATACATATGTACATACATATTTTCGTACTTTTTCGTCCATATTTTTGTCAGCCCTACTAATGATTAATAATCTGTTTACATTTCAAAATAAATAATCAATTGAAACATGCTATTCGACGTACTGCTTTTCTGCGGTTTACACTGCGCAAACTACTGACTTTCAGGAAAATTTAAACATTTTGAGCACGGCGAAAATCACAGAGCCAGATGAATTCGTTGAAAGCCTGTCACCAACTGAAGTCGACGCATTGAAATTTTTACTACTGACGTCGACGAACGCCAAACGGTCATTTTCTAGATACAAAAATGTTTTCAGCGACAACCAACGTTCATTCCTGTTTGAGAACTTAGCAAAACATATGGTAATTTTCTGTAACAACTTTGATCAGGAGCCGAAAATGGAAACAAATGTACAAAAAACCTAAAATTTACTTGCATCTGATCATAAATATTTCTTGCCTGTCAATAGCCCATCATAAATTTTTCGAAGTTTTTTCATGCATAAATAAATAAATATTTTGCATTTTATGGCAAATATTTTGGTTGCCCTGGTTATTATTCATAAAATCACGTAATAAAATACAGATTAGTTTCTTACAGCAAAAACTAATTTCGAAAGTTTCTCAAATCCAATCTTGTGTGTTCAAAAATTTAATCTCTTAATTCTAAAATATTTTCTGTCTGAAAATTCAACCAAAGAAAAGCACCTCAAAAAATTCTACAAAAACTTTAACAATGGAAGAAAAAACTAGTACAATAACATATATAATTACCGTCTTTTGGGGGAATTTTGTCATTGCTGAGGAAGACTAAGTATATAAACGCGACATCTCACGCGGCGCAGAAAGTTAATAAAATCTCGGCGGCCCGCGGGCCAGTTTATTTAAGAGCAGAAACCGAAGCGAAATTCGCCCGCTCGCTCATACTGATAGTCTTTGCCCATTTACTCCATGAAAAGTCGACGCTTCTTTGGCTTCGTTTTAACCGGCACACGCAGCCACAACAATGCCGCTTCGCCCTAAGGGGCCAATAACGTCGCCCTAATACAAGCCATTTTTTGCCCTTCGCCCTATGTGCCGCGTTTGCCATCGACGCTCATACTTCATTTACGTAAACGTGAAATCGTTTACAACAAGTGATGTGACTTTCAAGTGATTTTTAAACCGTTGCCGTTTTTTGAAAAAATCTTTCTTGATATTATTTTCTTGAAGATTTAGAAAAAAACGGAAAATTTTGAAAACACTTTGATTCCTAGAGCGTCGAATTTCAGAAACCTGTATCGAAATTTATAATTCAGAAATCTGTTCCAAGTTGTATGAATAATGAGGAAATATGAAAAATATGAAAAGTGACTTAAAATTCATGAAAATCGAAATCCATTATATTTAATATGTATGTGAAAAATGCTCGATTCTGTACTGCGAAATTTATTTGATTTATTAGATTGAATTGATACATAAAAAACAATTTTTTATTTAATCCTCGAACATAGCAATTCGTATAAAAGAAGATGCACTATGTGCTTACAATAATATTTTTTTAGAGTATGGGGCGTTCCACGCCAGATCGGCCGCGGTTGTACCTTGATGTCTCCAATTTTTTTCAAATTTTAAAGTTTTGTAGATCAACATGAAAAATGAGCAATCCCAAATTTTCAGAATTAGTAATGCATTTTTACGATTATTACGAACAAAACAATAAAATTTTCAGGTTTTCTTCGTATCTCATTATTTCAGAGCTCGAAAATCTGAAAATTATGAAAAAAAATCATACATACGTATTTTCGAACGTTCAATCTAAATAAAATTTTTTAGAAAAATTTTACTCAAAAATTTATAAGAACAAAAATTTTTTTTAAACAATTCAATTTTTTACAAAAAGGCCATTTTTTAAAAATATGAAAAAAAAATGAAAAATACAGCCCAATATCTTGTTCTCATTTTAAGTGTTTCAGAAAGTGGTGCACTCAAAAACTAACGAAATTATGAATTTTTAAGTGAAGCCGTGCGCGCCAAATCTTTTTTCTTGGTCAGCAACATTGAACGCGCTCGATAGTGCGCTGAGTACTTGATCATAGCATATACTGAAGAATTTATTTAGTACTAAATTGAAATTTTACTTACATTCTTCGGAAATCATGAACAATCTCTGCAACCTTTCAATGTCGATGCAAATAGTATTATTCTGTGATCATAACGATTATAATCTCTACAACAGCGTGGATAGGATTGAACAAAGTGAAAAATAAGTCTGGCAACAGGGTTGTTTTGAAACATGATCCAAATTTTTCTCTACGATATTTCACCGTGAAAGTCATGAAAAATAGCAAGCTGTTACGATTTTACCGGAATGTTTCAATTTTTTTCTGTTTCAAACTGTTTCAAAACAGTGAAAACTTGTCAGACTTACTTCTTGCAATCAATTTTTTCTTTACCTTAAAGAGAAGTTAGAGCGATATTAAGGTTTGTTTGTCAATCACCAGATATAATAACTAAAGTAGACGAAGATGACACTGAACCCAAAGATTTATTTTCTGAATTTTCTTATTTCATAACCTACATTCTGTATACATTGTAAAGAGGTGCATTTTTAGAAACATTTTCAAATTTATGTTGTAATACCTGTGCGACTTATCTTATAAAGTTTGAAAATATATCTGAAAAATACAAATAAAAAAATATGCTCTTGGCTTGAAATTCCAAAAATGGGGGGCTGCCTTTCTTACCCCTCCCCCCCTGCCCCTTCCCACCATTTAGATATAGCACCGGTGAAGAAGACGTAGTTCAACGATCGACGAAAAAGTGCGTAGTAATTACTCACGATTAGAATTTTCGTATGGATTACAGCAAATTTTTTTTCGGTGGACTTATATCGATCTTGTTTTATCAAATAACGTCAATAAAACACCATTTTACAGCTCACTGTCATAAATAAATGTCATGAAATACTATCGACTGCGTTCATAATCCGTCTAAGTCGTCTAAGTTGGAAGTTTAAATAAAACAGAGGAAACTTGATAGTTTATTCCTCCTAGAGATGGTAGATGTTAGTGAAAATCGGACGAATTATGATATCATCGGTCATCGGTCTTTGCGTCTTAAGGGGTTACTCTACCATCTTTGCTAGTTAAAAAAATATCGTTTTTTTTTTTCATGGAAAAATTTATTGAAAATGTTCAGTCTTTTCACACATTAAAAAAGAGGTTTAACTCTTGTAAAAAATATTTTATATTTTCTTTTCTGTAGAAAAACTTGCCGACCTAGCTGCCTAAAGTTAACACTGTTGAAAATTGGCTGACACGATATCTCCACTTTCAAGAAGCTGACATCAAAAATAAAAAGACATAGTTAGTATGATAGAATATTTCTAATTCTGCTACGGCTCTAGCTGTAAATGTGTAGAATATTTTATTGAAATTTGAGCTCAATCATGCGAATAGTTTTTTAAAATCATGTCAACCAGTTTTCAGCAGGGTCAACTTTAGGCAGCTAGGTCGGCAATATTTTCCACGCAAAATCAAAATAAAAGATACATTTCTTAAGTGTCAAATCTCTTCTTTAATGTGTAAAAGGACTGAACATTTTTTATAAATTTTTCCATAAAAAAATCGATATTTTTTAAACCTGCAAAGATGGCAGAGTAGCATATCAATGATACACGCAATCTTATCTATAAAGAAACAGATAGTCCATAATTTTAAGGGCAGGTGCAAACACAAAATAATTGATCGATGTAATTCTCAGAGAAAAATTCTCTCTTAGATGTTTTGAGGTAATATACAGCCAGTCGCAAGGTTCTTGTCCGCAAAGGTAAGATTTTTGAGGCCGAGTGTTTGAAAGTCAAATTTGGGCTCCAAATACCGGAAAACAAATTATTTTTTTGTTACTGTGAAACTCATTGTGAATAAAATATACTTTCTGTGTTTTTCTTATTTTGCCTATTGCAAAAAGCAGATCTCAATTCATCAAAAAGTAAAGTAATCCGAAAATCGATTTTTTTCCTGAAGTAACATTTTCACACTACGTCACATATCCTCACATTGTGATTGGATACAAGAATCATCAAACTAATGCGATTTATGTCTGTCTTTGCGTAACCTATCTGTGATACGCTTTCACAATCATTCTTTTTCGGAAAGTCACACCCGGCGCGTTTTCGAGCGCATTCAATGCTGCTGACCAAGAAAGATTTTGCACGCACGGCTTCACTTAAAAATTCATAACTTCGTTAGTTTTTGAGTGCATCACTTTCTGAAACACTTAAAATGAGCCCAAGACATTGGGCTATACTTTTGAATTTTTCAGATTTTTAAAAAATGGCGTTTTTTCAAAAAATTGAATTGTTAAAAAAAAAATTATTTTGTTTTAAATTTTTGAGTAAAATTTTTCGAAAAAATTTTATTCAGATTGAATGTTTAAAAATACGTATGTATGATTTTGTAAATAATTTTCAGATTTTCTAGCTCTGAAATAATGAGGTATGAAGAAAACCGGAATATATTTTATTGTTTTGTTCGTAATAATCGTAAAAATGCATTACAAATTCTGAATATTTGGGATTGCCCATTTCTTATGTTGACCTACAAACCCTCAAAATTTGAAAAAAATGGGAGACATCAAGGTATCCGATCTGGCGTGGAACACCCCGTATACACCGTTTCCAAAACTTAAAGCATGGAAGCAATTGCAAAAAATTAGTCCAAACATTAACTTTTGTCTAAAAATGGATTATGATAATGTACTTCAACTAGCAAACTTCACGATTTGAATTTTTTTTTATTGATTTATTGATTTACATATTTTTTTTTTAATTTTGAGATTCATAACTCTTTTTTAATATTTTTACCATTAAATTACATAATACATAATATGTATTTCATAATAAAATAGTTATTACATATTGGTTACATAGGTATACAAAAAATGCTCGACCTAAGCATACAAAATATGTATATTTTCAAACTCCGAAATTCGTAAAATATAAAAATCATATTACTAAAACGAAAATCAAATAATCAAAGATAAAAAATCAAAAGTTCTGACATAAAAAATTTTGAAGTAATTCAAGAATATTTAGAATTTTCGTATTTTATAATATTTATACAATTTTGTAGTATTTTTCTGTATTCTCACAGATTTCTAGTATTTCTATTATTCACTGTACAGATTTTCAAAATTCGATGCTGAAATATTGAAATTATCAAAATGTTGAAATTTAGAGTTTTTAGTATTTTTGTAGATTTATAATTTGTTTGTGAATTACTATATAGATTTTTTGAATTCGGTGTTCTAGAATTCTACTTTTATTAGATTCCCAGTATTCTTGAAAAGGTCCTCGAAAATTAGATCTATCTAGATTTTATCATTTTAATTTTTATTATTGTTTATAATTTATTATTGATTATTGATATGATGAAATCAATCAATTTGATTTATTATTATTATTGTTTATTATTGATTATTGATAATTCATTTTATGATACTTTCAGGAGTGGTTAAACCCATGCCTCCAAATTCCTAAATTTCCATGGAATTTATGAAATTTACAAAAATATTAATTTTAAGATTGTACAAATTTTTAAATTTCCATGAAATCGCAGAAAGTTTTGCAATGTTTAAAGGTACATAAATAACATGATTTTTAAACTTTCAGTAAAAAGTCACTGTTCTAGATAACGTTGATCGTGAATATCGTAAAAGGTGGAAAACAATCAGTATATTAACGACGTAAATTCGTGAAAAATTAATTTTATCATAATTTCAGGATTGATTTACCCCCCCCCCCTCCCCAGCAAATTCCTAAATTTCCATAGAATTTAGAGAATATACAAAAATATTAATTCTAAGGTATTGAAAATTTCTGATTTTCTATGAAATCGCAGATAGTTGTGCAATGTTTTAACATCCAGAAATGACATGTTTTTTGCACTTTTAGTAAAAATTCATAATTTTAGATAACGTTGATCCCGAACATAGTAAAAGTGAAAAACAATCCGTATATTCCCGACGTAATGCGGTGAAATAATGAGATCGCATTACGATATTTCGCGATACAAATTTTGCCCGTGGCGGAAAATGTACTTGGCGACGCTGCAGGCAGGCTGGCTCACTCGGTGGTTGTGGGCGTTGAATGCTCGCTGTGAATCGTTTGATCTTCAAATCGGTTCGCTGGATCTATTGTGAATTGTATCTGCTTCCTTTGCGCCTCGTTCCGGCTCCCTTTTCCCGAGCCTCCTCTTCTTTCGCATCCTTAATGTCGCCTATTGTAGGCGGCGTCGTGCATGCCTTTCTTGCTACTTCCCGGACTCGTAATATGACAATTACGCCCAAGTTATCAGCCTGAATATGATACGATCAAAGACGCACGCGATTTCATTCGAATTTCATACCCAGGAAGAATCAAAGAACGACGAGTTTTGTAGCGAGAACGTGAGGGTAATTGGAGTCAAATTTTTAAATGATGGTAATTGTACTTTTTTGATGATTTAGTGATTTATTTACAGTCTAAAAAGTCGATCTTAATATAAGATGGAAGAAAGTTAAGGCAAGACTTCAAATTTTAATATTGTCTTGAAATAAGTCCATGTTTATGTTTATTTTCTAGGAAGCACGTCTTTGTTTAAGAGAATATATTTTTTAACAAGAACTATTTCCTCAATTTACGATGAATCTTTTTTATTTATGACTTGTTTGTTTGGAAGTAATTGTAAAAATAAACCAAATTTAAGATGGTATTTGAATTTCAAATAAAATAATTCGTAATTTTTCTGATGAAAATTATGAAGAATAAAATACAGCATTATCGAAAAAATGCTAAAATAACGATTTTCCCGTTTTTGTTCATTACAAATAAATCTAAAACTTCAAACACACTCAACAATGAACATCACAAATCGCGAGGAAATACGTCGGATTCGTTTCCTGAGGTAAAAATCATTTTTAACAGTCGGTATCGTGCGCTGAGACGCGACGCTAAGGAAATCTTATCTCGTTAAACAGGAGCCGTCGGGGGGGGGGGGGGGGTTGTGGGGAAATTACGAATATTAATTGCGTTTCCAGGGGGCCGCCGTCAACTCCCGGGCTGTTGAGTGCAGATGTCAACCTATTATCATTCGCCCTACCTAAAACCCGACTCGGGCGAATCTCGAACCCCCCCCCCCCGCCTTCTCGAGGTCTCGTCTCTTCTGATTTATTGTTGAGTTAACAATGTTACTCGCGCTTTTGAATGGCTACATAGAGTACCGTTATCAAAGTGTCATCCGCAGGAGGGCTCAAATCCCACGTATAAAGTTCGCGAGATTACGAATCTCTGTCATTACCGCGTCGCAATAATAGTAGACAGTTTTCGGGGTTCGTCTTTAGCGTTTTCCGCGGGTTAACGACTTTGCAAAGAGTTGCGGAAATTGGGAAAAGAGGAAACGAGGTTTTTTGGGTGTTTTTTATGAATTTTGGAATTTATGTTAGTTTCGGAATTACGGAGTGGTGGAACGTGATGCTTGAATTTGACTAAATTGGGAGAAATTCGGAATAATTTCGAAAATTGTGAGAATTTTGTGTAAGTTGAACAAATTTGTATTTCACTTATTACACGCTAGAAATGTAATTAAAATAAAACCTCAAATTTAGTTAATGTTCACAAATACTTTCATGCCAGTTTTTCAACCAAGATTCAAAATATATCCTCTTTTGATTTAAAACTTTATTGCTAGAAAATAAATCTAAGTAAGGACTTGATTCAATATAATATTTGAATTTGAAGTCGTGCCTTAGTTTTTTTGCATCTTAAATTAAGATTGACTTTTTTCAGTGTCATAAATTACGAAATCAGCTCAAAAATACAATCACCATCATATTAACACAGGATTTTAATTATTCTCATTTTTTTAAAAAATCATTTTCCGATGAATATTTCAGCAAACATAATCCACAAAGTAAATTAGCATTTTCTGAAATAATGCAACAAAAATAAAATTTTAGTACCATTGACCATATTCAGGGATTTATTAATAATTCCCATTCTTTTTCGATGCCATTTACTGTTTGAAAGTTTTTGATGAAAAATAAAAAAACATTACCATATTTATTTCCAAAAATACCTTACCTAGAAAAAACTTAATTAATTCTATGGATTTTAAAATTTTTCAAGATTGATGTCAGTCTCTAAAACTTTCAATGATTTTCTATCAAGCAAAATTCTAAAATTTCAAACACAATAGGAACTTGACAGAAAGTCGGTGAGAAAGATTTTCAACTGAAAATCATTTTTAAAAATTCCAAGTAAGAAAGTGAAAAACTTTCGAATGATATTTAGAATAATAATAATTCACATCGGACATGGAATTATTTTTATTAAATATTGAAAGTTTTACAAAATTGAAAAACTTTTTAAATTGAAACAATTATCAGCAACCAAAAAAAATACCAAATATACATAGAGTCATTTCAAATGAAATCATCCAGACAATTAGGGTCATGTCTTTTTTGAATGAAATTTTTTTTTAGTTTTTGCATCGAAATCAAAGAGACACAAATTCGTTATTTTTGCTTTATTTTGAGTTCTTTCATCGTCAGGATTTTTCAAAAATTTGTCTACAAACTTGATTTTTCGCTATTGCCGCATGTTAATTTTGTTTGAATGCTATAACTTTGCGAAAAAACAACCTATCTTCGAACTTTTTTTAAAAGTCTTATGAAAAAGATGCCTTCAAAAGAACAATAAACTGAAACATGATATTTTTGAAAAAAAATTTCATTTATATCGTGATTTATAAAAAAAATAAAAGAGTTTTTGACTTGAAAAATTTCAAATCGCATGAGTTTTTTGATCTTCATATTTTTTTAAACAGTAATATATATAAACAAAATTATGTAGAAGCGTATATTAGCCAAAATTTGTTTTTCGGGGATTATGATTTTTTAAAGTCATGGTAACATTTATTCAGTAATTTCAGGCTTCATTTATATAAAATGCCATCATTTTGCCAAAAGTGGCTCAATCGTTATGTTTTTTTTTCTGCTATTAGTTGAAGGTTCATTCTAAGAAGGAAATCTAAAAGTCAAGTAAATTTTTGGAAATTTTATTTCAAGATCGTCTTTGAAATGTACAAAAAATCAAATGAATTTCATCCCAAAAACTTTGACAATGCTTCAATATTTTCATGCTGTCTGATTTCGATTAGTATTATATATTGACGTGCATTACGAGCATTTTTGATAAACTTACCTTCATGTTTAATGAATTTTGATTTTTTTTTTTTAAACTCCAAGCGAGTGCACTATTCCAAATAATTTGATTATTTACCAAATTACTTTATCGAAATTTTTCTTCATCTTTAAGAAAAGGTTATTAAAATGCATGATCATGTCAAAACTTTTAGAAATATTTATAAATTAATTCATGAAAAACGAGGTTAATCATCATTAGAATCACTCAGGTGAAATAATGGTATTTTAATTTTTTGACTATTATAATTAGTTTTATTCTCCACCAGACCCTGGCTCATAACCAAAAAAAGAAAAAAAAAAAATTTCACATTTTCAAATTCAATATTTTTACAAAAATCCAAACCCAAATTTCCATACCTATACGCGAATCCAACCGTGAAAATAATACAAATCGCGTAACAAATTCAGAATCCCATTTTCATCAAGTTGATTGCTGGCTGGAGCTTTGAATTCAGCTCAATCCTCGACAAGGTGGATATTCAATTTCATTATAATCTTCCTCGGATTATCGAATTTCAATGTATAACGTCGAGCGCGCCTTGAAAAGGTCGAAAACGAAGAAAAGCGGGAGAATCTAAGGGGTGGCGAAGTGGCGGAGGTGTAGCTAGTCATTTAATAAAAGTATGAATATCGCCAATAACTCGTCGCTCAATCTCGTATAATTTCCACTCTATCGAAAAATAATTATACTTTATCGCAGATTCTCCTCGTTTCCTCCATTTTTCCTTTCCCAACCCAGGGACTCTGACCCCCGAACCCCCTCCTACCACGAATCTCCGGCTTTTACAATTACATTTTCCTCCTTTTAACGCTGATCGTTCTGTCATTGTCATTCTTGAACGTCGTTGATACATATTTATTGGATTTTACAACTGTCAATATGGTTGAAACTGTCGAAACTGTGCAAAATACAAAAAAAGCTATTGAATGTCGAATTTGTTTTTGAAGTTAGATTTTATTGTTTTGTAGTTTTTTGTTGGACTTTGTAGTTTTAAAATTTTATTGTTGGTATTTGTGTTATAGTAAACAGGAAAAGAAAAATACTTTTATTATTGAAAAACATGTCATTAAATATTAGCTTATCAATCAGTACTGCCAACTGATGAAATTGAACATGCAGCAAATTAAAAAGTACACATCACTGGATACAACTGGATTTAAGAAAAAAAAGATTTGACGTGTACGTGGCCACACGCGCATACATTTGATATGTAAACACTTGTCGAAAAATAGAATGCTGATTCGGTTGTTAATAACTAATTGAACAGAAAATGTACGGGATTAAAATGATACTCCCAATTAGCTTTTGTTGAAAGAGAAAATAGTGTTTTAACGAATTAACGAGGTAATTGATCGTTAAATATTTATTATTTAAATAACAGGATGACTTTTTTGAAGAGGAGAAAAGTCGGTTTCCGTAAATTTGTGATAACCAAATGTTGATTGTTTGTTGAGACAAAATATCGTGAAACGTAAAAAATGTCCTATTTTCAAGTGGAGTGATTGTTTATGAAGAATTTGTTGATTTAGAGATGGTAAAAATGATATTTGTTTCATTTTACATTGTTATAGAAATATGACTTTTTTTATGAATTTTTTTGTTAATTAATTGGTAATGTTGTACTTTCTTTTATTCAAAGTTTCGTGAGAGAAATTACTTCGAGGAAAAATTTGCATGTACTAAAAATTTTTTGAATTCTCGCATTCTAAAAAAAAGACTTGATTTTCAGATTGTACATAAATTTTTTTTTCATTTAAATCTTATTAATTCTTGCTTCATTTTGATTTTCTGGTTAAAGTATTTCTGTGTTTCAAATAATTTTTAATCAGTTCATCACTTTCTTCATTTTTGATATCAAAATTTCTAAGAATTTAACTTCAAATCAGAAAAAAATGTAATTCTGTGAAAATATTCAAAAATTCGATTAAAAAAATATATTCTCAAAAAATACGTTTGCACGAAAATTTTTCTTTTATTTTCATTCATTTGATTTTTCCTTTATTTGAATTTACTGATATTTGTACAACTTCATTAAGAAAAATGTTCAATCAATTGATTTATTCATTTTTGTTTTTTCATTTCAGAAATGTTCCTAGAAATCTGCGATAAAGAAAAATGACACGAATTTCACCTCATAAGAAAAAAAATTTCAAAAATAATTCTGTAAAAATACTCACAAATGTTCAAAAAAAAAATTAATTAGAAATATTATTAAATAATTGAAATTTACAAAAATTTATTATTCAGTTAATCAATATTATTTAAAAATATAAACAAAAGAAATATTCACAAATTCGTTTCCAAAAAAATTATTCTCAAAACTGAGTTAGCATTCACTGTAAAATTCTCGAAATCTTGCATTTGGATAAAGTATTTATTCTGAGATTGCACAAATAATTTCTCATTTGTTTTCATAGAAGTGTATTATTAATTCTTCATTAAAAAAAAATTTTTATTAATAATTCAAATTTTTTCCAGAAATTATCATAAACAATAATTCTTTTAATTGAGCTTGAAAACAGGAGAAAATTCACAAACTTGCTCATAAACGAACTGAACTGTAAAATTGAAAAATTGAAAAAACTCACCAATTGTTGAATACTAACAAATTACCAATAAAACAAACGTTAAATATGTTTTTAAATGATCCCAAAATTTTCCAGCATTTACAAATATTTACACATCAACACTCACCTCCATTTTTGCATGCCTTCGTTTTTGCCCTCGACCCTTTGCACTTTCTCGCCCTTCAGGTACGTCTTTTTCTCCCACGCGTGAATTCGATGTCACGAGTTTCCCAATCGGTTCGCTTGCTACAAACGGTCCCCTCTTAATTTGAGCACTCTGCCATTTTCAGCGTGAGCGAAAAGTCGGCGAGAAACGTGAAAATAGGGAACGGGCGGACGAGCGATCGCACGCGTGAATGCCCCTTCATAAAGAGCCAGCGAATTGATATAAGAGAGTGGTTATTTCGCGATCATTTGGGACGTCTCTGCTCAATGGGAGCGACGCGTCCCATTTTAAATGGACCGTAGTTAAACCACGTGTTTTGCAACCCGATCAAAGCGCGATCAAATCCATTAGGCTTTCCAGCTTCGTATAAATACTTTGCTCGGACTTCCATACGTGACAGAAATAACGAATCATGCATCATTCGATTTTTTTCTGATGCCAAGTGTCGTTCCTGGTAAATTTTCTGAACTCTCCAAATTTGAATTTTGAGAAAACTACAGAGACATAACAAAATAGCGTTCATTGAAAAGGAGAAAAGTGAATGTTAAAAATTCAGTTTTGAGGAAGATACTTTATTCAAAATTTCTGGTTAAAATTTCAAAATAAAATGTAAAAAATTAATAACTATATTTACCTAATATTCTATTAAATTGAGAATCTCAAAATGAAGAATTTGATAATTTTTCAGTAAAATAGTACAAATAGTTATCACATGCAAAGAAAACAAAAAAGCACACTACCTGATTATTATTTTTTTTCTAGTTCTTAATCAACTTCCATCTCAATCATCACCAATCCACATTTTAACATAAAGACAAGAACAAATCGAAATTCTTTTCAATTTTTATTTTTTCTCATCTCTTAACTACATAACACAACCTACAAAATAATCAACAAATATCTCTTAAATTATTCAACATTATTCGAACAACGCGTTTTCGAAATAAACATGTCATGTGGCCATAAGTTCTACAAATCTCAAGGTGAAAGTTGAATGACTTTACGAATATAACGCAAAAACGTGTACACGTTGGTAAAAATTACTGGTGTTCCATTACCACAAGCTCCAAAACCATATGAAACGATTCCTACTACTGTATTTCCAACTGCCAAAGGACCACCACTGTCACCCTAAAAAAATTAAATTATGTTTAGTCTGATTTTTTCATATAGAAATTTTAATTATAAATTTCCTAAATTAAATCCACCTATTTTTTTTATACTTCATTTTGAATTCAATATATTTGTCTGCAAAATCATAAATACAATAAATAGTAGGCTGGGGTAAGCAAAAAAAAACTTTTTTATTCGAAAAATTAACTGATACACTCATGAGATTCTTTGAAATAAAAAATAATTGAATTCAGCAAAGTCATTGAATGATAGCTATGAAACTAAATATAGAAAAAAAATAGATAATTAATTGCACACTATAGCAGAATTAATAAAAAAATTATGAAATATTTGTAAAAAACGTACTTTGCATGTAACAACTCCTGGTGGACTTTTCATACAAATTTGGTAATCTGTGATCCTGCTGCCCAACGTATATTTACAATGGTCATGGTTATAAACTCGCACATTTGTCGCATGCAATGGCCCATTTAATACTCTCATAGCATTATTTCTCATTCCAAAACCTATCACAGTAGCAACTTCACCATCTACTACATTTCTCGTTGGCAAATTTGCTGGTTTCCGCAATGCATCAAATTGTATTGTTCTGGTCAACTGTGAAATTATTTGAAATTGTCTATTATATTAATTATTAAGACAAACACTACGGTTTGTAATACTCTAAAAGTGCCAAAATATACTGAGAAATTTCATTAGTAACAAATAAACGTAAAATTTGAACTATAAATATTCAGCTAGAGAAACCCAATGAATAAGAGCACAAAAAAATTAATATTGTATGAATACTGAAAAAATACTAAAAATCTATAGAAGTACCTAAAATTTCTTCATCTTTTAATTCAATAGAAGAAAACTAACCAATTATAAAAAAAAAAAAAAATTGGTTCTTCAGTACATTAGTTCAATAACTTGAAAGTTCCCGAAATTCGAAAGAAAAAAATTCAAAATCTCACTCTCAAAGTCGAGTATTGAAAATCATTAATAAATCCCTCACGAAAATTTTTTCTGCTAACAATCATTATTTGCAATGACAGTCATAAAACTTACCTTCAAAATGGCGATATCGAAGGTCAGTAACTGGAGGTTGTACAAGGGATGAATATAAACTTGTTTGACCATTATTTCTGGAACCTTAGTTACTACAGAACTTCCAGTAACCACGTAATTTCCTGTTGTCCTGTACACGCAATGTGCAGTTGTCAAAATATGAGTTGCTGTCAAGATTGTGCCACCGCACATGTATCCACCATTTGTCACTATTACTTGAAATGGATGCCTGGAAACATGCGTTGCATTTCCTCCCAAGATTTTTTCTTTCGCGTCGACTTCCGTTGTCTCGTAAGTTTTTCCATCTGCTTTTCCTGAGAATAATATTTCCAGGATAAATTATCAAAATGAACACAAATAACTCATAATTTACATGAAAAAATTATAACTATAGAACCATCAATATTCCACTATCTCCCAAAACATTGATAATAATATAAATAATAATAAAGGATAGTTAATTAATGCTGAATTTCTGACTCTTGATTTATTTTTCTCCAAGGGTCAATTGATTTTACTAATTTTCAATGTACGTCCTTTTTTTATTATCGAATATTAAAGTCTCTGAAATGATTTAATCGTGAAAAAACTTACCCAACGCGTGAAACGCGAGGATTGCAACAACAAAAACTATTAACCCACTTTTTTGGAGCATTGTGTTTGCAAGAGAAGAATATGCACGAAAAAGTAATGTTATGGGAAAATGTGGGCTTATATACACGGTTGATTAAGCATTAAGTACAGTGAACATAAGATTGGAACAGCTGCATTAAATACGAGATTTTTTTTAATTTCCTGATTTATTTGTTTTGTTGAAATGTTTGACCATTCTGACCAATATCTGAATCGTTGATAAAGACAGAGTAGGGGGGGATTAAAGTGGGAGACAGTAAAGGGGGGATACAAAACATACAGTAAAAAACATTAATTCAAACATAAATTAAATGTATAATTGGCACAGTGATGATAATTTTACATTTAATTTATAACGCAAATTTTTTTACAGAAAATGTCATTTTTTTAAACTAGGTGGAAATACTTATGATAGTGTGTTTTCGATTAATATATTGTTTTTGACGTCAATTTCTTTGTTTTGAAATGCGTGAATGCAATATCAAATTACTGTGAAAATGAACTACTGATACGTGAGAAAATATGTTCATTCTCTCGAATATAGAAAAAAAAAGGAAAAAAAGAAAAATTTTAATTGAGCGTCCGGATTCCATAAGGGCCCAGGCGCGTGACCTTTGCCGAGCTAGTACGTAGGAGAGGGGATTCGCGTTGCCAAGGCGCAAGTCTCGGCGGATCGGATCGTATTGATTTTTGGACATAAATATTCGTGAGTCTTTACCGCTGCCAACGATACCAAATTCGTAGTTTATTTGTAATATCTTTATTTCTTTATCAATTTTTCAAAAAATATAAACTTTAGATCCAAAACTTTGCTTTAAATCACCATGTTGACAAAAATCAAAAACTTTTATTTATTTCACATATAACAAGTAATAATAAACCGAAAATTTAGCCCGATCGGATGGTTATTATAGTATAGTGACGATCAATTTTATGCAAGCGCTCGCTCTGCGCTGCAACGCGCGCCGAGATTTCGCGGAGCACGTGCGACGCCGTGTTGTTCGCGCTAATATATTGTTAAATAAATGCAGAATAAATTATTTCATATCTTTTAATGTAAGTGGTTTTTATATCATGAGTGCCAACACCACTGTGGGAGAAAGCAAGACGCTTGGCGTGAATTTTATTGTAGAGCGATTGTGAAACAGTACATAATTATTTTTCAAATTCAAGCCACTAAAGTTTAGTTATTTCTAGTACCTTTGGATTATTCATAGATATAAAGAATTTAAACAACTTCAACGATTTTCTGACATTGTTAATAATTTCTATTCAGCTTTTAAGAATTAGATGCCTTAAGGGTCGAAGTTCGGAAAAAAAAATTTTTTTATTCTTAAAAAATATTATAAAAATATAAGATAATATAAGTAGGTATTATATAATATAATATTATGAAAATTAAAAATATCAACAAAAAAAAATCACCCGCCAGCGAGTGCTGACACCAGATGGCCAGTCAGGCGCTCTACCAACTGAGCCACAGTGCCAGATGACATAAATTTTGTAGAAATTCTAGCTATTGATAGAGCGATCCATTGAAATAATAAAAATATCAGAAACTACTACAAAACTTCAGATAATATAATCAATTTCGAAAATAATAGAAACCATTATGAAATACTCATAATCTGTGTTGTTATAATTCGAGGTACACCGAGCATAATGCGATATCCGCGTGACTCCTCGTATCCCAGTAGGCAAGGGAGGGAATGACTAGTGACGCTCAGCCGAGTAGCTGCGAAGATTTAATCCAATACGAAATTTGTAAATTGCGATATCTCGGTTGCCTCTGATCGGATTGACGTCATTTATAGCGGAAAAAATTCGTAGATCTTTAGCGCTACTGCTGAGCTAAACTGATTGTTAAAAATGTTGCGACATATAAGCTAGAAAAATCAACAAAGTGTTTTTAAGTTTCATTGAAAAAAAACAATAATAAAAATTTTTGGATTTCGAAAATAACCTTCTAAAATCATTGTCAGGAACTTCGGAAATCATTTTATTAAGGTTTCCTCAAAATCCACAAATTATTATTATTGTTTTGTTCAATGAAACTTGAAAAAACTTCGTTGATTTTTTCAGCTTATATGTCGCAACATTTTTAACAATCTGTTTAGCTGAGCAGTAGCGCTAAAGATTTACGAATGTTAGATATTGACGAATGTTATATACATAATGTTATATATTGACGTGAATATTGAAACAAATCAAAAATTTATAAATTCATTTACAGAAATGTAAAATGCTCTAACAAAAAATAAAACAGATTTTCGAATAATATAAAATTAAATTATGAGTACGAAAAAAATATTTCAAAAATGTAGATTTCTGGAAGGTAGGAATTGCATAGTTATTGAATCACAATTAACATTTTTTTATTTGTAAAATTTTATTATTCACAATTTGCTAGTAATCGGATATTTGGACGTGAATTACTAGCAAACTGTGAATAAAATATCGTACTGTGAGTTTTGGAAATTGCCTATTTTGAAAACTTCCGTTTCGCCGAAACCGACATTTCCGAAACTCGCAGTAATATACTATTATAGTAAAACATACAACGCGAAAAATTGTAACAAAATAACTTAATTTTAAAATATTCCACTCTAATCTAAAAGTCTATGTTTTTTCAAAACTATTTATTACATACATACAACGAAAAACGCATTTTTCGCTTGTCATTTCGTCATAAGTTGTCCTTATGAAATAATGATTACATTTTGTTATATTAAATATTATAAATTATTACTTTTGCCAATGACTGCATTGATGAAACGCAAAAACTTGAAAACATTGGCGTACACTTGGGGCAGTCCACTGACGCAATTATTAAGGGTAAAAGACGCAATTCCTACAACTGTGTTCCCAATAGTCAAGGGGCCGCCGCTGTCACCCTGAAATTAAACAAAATTATTCATAAAAAATCATCATCCTGATCATAATCATAGTTTTCATCATCATGTATCTACACTACCGTACAAAATGATAAGGACTTCATCGAAAAAATATATTTTTTAAGGTTGTGATTGTTCTTTATGGTATTCAACAGAATTTTATGATTATATCTTGTAAATAAACTATAAAATGGACTTTTTATTATGATTTACGTACATTTGCATTAAATTAGCTAATTATTATGAGTGAAAATAATAAAATTATGAAAGAACCAGAAATTATTATTTTAAAGTAGCATCGTTTTTATGTTGCAAAATAAATTTAATAATAAATAAGTTATTTTGATAATAAATTAGAATGAATATATTTAAATATTTTTTAACAAAATTTGCATATAATGGACATAAATCATAACAAAATAGTTTATTTTCTATTTTACCATACTGTTGAACGCAATAAAAAAGAACACACGGTAGAAGTGAAACTTTGCGTGCGATTTTAAAAAGCAAAAGTGTAAAAACAAATAGTACAACGAAAAAAAAAAACAAACAAACAGATACAAATCGAGGAAAAAAATACGAGTAAATGAAGAAAACCAAACGTCAGTGAATTTTTGGTTTTTTAAATTCACTGATGTTTGGTTTTCTTCATTTACTCGTATTTTTCTCCTCGATTTGTATCTGTTTGTTCGTTTTTTTTTTTTTTTTTTTTTTTTTTTTTTTTTTTTTTTTTTTTTTTTTTTTTTTTTATTTTTTTTTTTTTTTTTTTTTTTTTCACTTCTACCGAGAGTTCTTAAACACACAACAGTTTTTTTTATGTCTTCAGTATCAATACAACTTGAAATGTTTTCTGATATTATGGATTTCTGTATATGTCTGGAACTTTATGCTCTAGAATTATAAGTTGTATCAATTATTTATAATTAAAAATCAAAATATGCATAATTATGCATATTTTGATAGATTTTTGATTTAATATTGTATGAATACATATTTGACGTAATTCGTAAATTTTTAAATTTTTACATTGTATCTTCTGGATAGAACTTTATTGTAATTTCCTGTATTTCTATAAATTTTATTTATTTTCATATATATCACTCTATAGATTTTTAGAATTTCAAGCTATAGTATTGGAAATTCCGAAGATTTTGATTATTTTCATTGATTATTAAAAAGATACAATATTTCATGTGCATTTTCAGTACCATTTTTTCATAATTTTTTAGTATTTATACAATATTCAAGTAACTTCCTAATATTTTTATGGTTTTTTATCGAATAGTTCAGTAAAACTGTCTTGTTGAAGATTTTTATGATTATATGCCATAGAGTTCAAAGTTTTATAAGCTTCAGAGAAAAATATCTTCACATTGTTTTTAAGTATTGATAGATTTATAATATTCTCCACTTTTTTTTAGAAGTGATAAAGTTTTGAAGTATTTTACT
>JAPYZL010122214.1:0-14806 GCA_030522825.1 Platygaster orseoliae
TATTCAGACACTGAAAGCGATATCTTTCTGAAGCATATTATCGCGGGAATATTGAATGGTTTTTTGTCCGGATTTTGGTGGCGCACCCTGTATATATATGTGAATATTGATTTATCCAAGATATCAGTTCATTGACGCACCTTAAATTAAAAAAAAAATCAATTAATGATAGGATATTAAGGTATTACCTACATAAATCGAATTTTGAACAGTACATTTCAGGAAAAAATTACATGAAAACTTCAAAGTGTCTTTAGGACTCCTGCAAAATTGCAACTCATATTACTGTACCATTATTTTGTAAGAAATTACTAAACTTCATATAACATTACATTGAGTTTTATGGGTAAAAGCAGTTTTTTTGAGTTTTTATAAAAACCATGACCAGGATTTGTCTGAACATTTGCGTCTTTATACTGAAACAGTTACTTTGATAGGCAAGCCAAAAAGCATGAAGTTTAACTGTCATTTTTTGGCAAAAATTGAAAAAAAAACAGTCAATTTTATGCTTTCATTGTAGCAAAAAACTTGGAAACAGTGTACATACATATGCAAGTATATTATGGTACTCAGTGTTCTCCCTCTAATAAACACTAATAAAGAGAGAGGATTGGGTACAGTAATGTCCAAAACATAATGTCCAAGTTATAATGTCCCAACCATAATGCCCAATAGTGCGTTATGTCCATTAAAGTATATAATGTCCAAAAAATATTATAGAACCAAATTCTACCAATTTTGGGAAATATTGTTTGCATATAACATGTTTGAGATATGTTTATGAACTATATATTTACAGTAGTATAAGCAAGAAATTAAAAAAAACACGTGACTTGCAAAACTTTGGGGAAATTTTTTCAATTATTGTAAAAAAATTGAAAAAAGGAGAAAAAAATTAAAAATTGTAGTTCTTATGAATTGTCGTAATTTTTAAAAATTTACGAAATTTGAGAAAATTTTCTGAAACTCCAAATTTTAATTATATTTTTACAATTATATAAGATCTTTGTGAGAGGATCAATTTTTGATTTCGAAAAACTTGATAATAATCAGAAAATTAAGTACAAAAAACCACCACGCAAAAATCAATCAATTATTTATTTCTAGGTTCACCAAACTATTAAAATGTTCAACAAATAACATTTCCAAAAATTATATTACATTCTAGATTATTTTTAAAACTTCCAAAATTTTGGACCATATCCGAATGATAACACATTTTTTGATTTTGAAAAGTTTAGTTTATTACACGGTTTCTCCAATTTTTCAGAATTGAAAAATCTTTCACAAAGTACGAAATTTATTAACATTATCTGGAATTCAACAAATTATTCGAATTTCATAGAATTTACGACAATCTGGAGAAGTATCTCAATGCTTTTTTATTTTTTTTATATTTTAACAATAATGGTCGAAAAAAGTTCATTAAGATTTGTGTATCATAATTTTTCATGATTTTTCAGTACTTCCAAGTTTTTGAAATTTTTTCATAAAATTAAAAAAAACCATACACTTTTCCAAAAAATATGATAATGATCACAATATACAAAAATTAGGAATAATCTCTATAATTTTTTGAATTACTTTCAAAATTATAAACTGTTTAAAAAATGTTCACATTTTTTCAATTTTTCCAAAATTGTAAAATTTGTAACACAATCCAAACTGTTTAAAGATTGAAGTTAGACTCAAATGACAAGAAAATTTGGACATTAACATTGTCTGAAATTCAATGAATTTTTCAAATTTCATAGAATTTGCGACAATCTGGAGAATTATCCCAACTTTTCCATTTTTTTAAAATTTTAACAATAATAATCGAAAAAGGTTCATTAAAATTTGTGTTTAAAAATTTTTCATCATTTTTCAATACTTCCAAGTTTTTAAAATTTTTTCGTAAAATTAAAAAAAAACCATACACTTTTCCAAAAAATATGATAATGATCACAGTATACAAAATTTATGACCAATGTCTGTAATTCTTTGCATTACTTATAAAACTATCGACTATTTAGAAAATTTTCACAGTTTTCCTATTTTTTCAAAATTGTGAAATTTTAAACATTATACAAACTATCTTAAGATTCAAGTAACATTAAAATATTTTAAAAATTCGGACATTACATTAGATGGACATGAAAATCATTGGTCATTATGGTTTGGACATTGTGGTCTCCAACCAAGAGAGAGAGAGCATATGCGATGTTGCCACGCAAGAAAGTTACACAATACCCTGAAATTGGCCAGAACAATATTTTTTTGCACCTAACTTCACTCATACATTGTTGGGTGTCCTTGTTTCTAGGACTCGGACTTGCCAATTGAAGTTGTGGAGGTTCTCAACTCAGAGGGTCTTGTCAGAAAAGTGTGGACCAAGACACGAGCCGTTGAGGCCGCGGTTGAGGAGATTTTTGAGCAAGACTCAGAGAGTGCCGAGTTGGTAGAAAAAAGCAGGGGCCTGAGGTGTCGAGCATTTTTATGCTTGAACAATTTAATTTCATGTTTGGGCATAGACTCTCTTGGTGGCGCTGAGGAACTTTACCGGTAAGTGTGGGGAAGGGAAAAATACATATTTTTCATCATCTAAAACTTGAAATTGATTAGAAAATTCTGTCGTTGAATTAAGATGATTTTTGATTCTGAAATTTTTGGCATCATACCACAGTAAAAAATTTGGAATTTAAAATTCGGAAATTCAGAAATTTCGTTTGAAAAAATCGTTTTTATGATTATTCTAAAATTCTCTAATTTACAATTTTAAATACCGTGTTTTTGCAGTTTATGGGGCGACTTGGGAAAAGTCGTGTTTTGTGAAACGAATTCGGACCAAATTGAATTGCTGGAATCAGCAACATCTGCGATGAGAGCAGCTCTGCAAAAATTAGCTGAGACAAAGAAAATCAACTTGTTTGAGCAACTGAAAATTGCGGATTTGCAACCAATGTTGAATGGCGAGCGACAGTGTCAGAATGCGAACGTTCGAGTCAATCTTATTCGAATGATTGGAAGCTTAGCATTGATTTTCGTCAACAATGGAGCTGTGGAAAAAGAAAATTTTGTCAGAGTAAATAAAAATTGTTATTATTCAGAAGCAAAAAAAAAAATAGAAAATATGTTTGTGATTTAAAAATGTTGAATTTCTATTTGAAATTGCATAGTTTAATTCTAGAAATTTCAAGAAATTGTTTTCAAAATATTTTCAGAACGTGTCCGAATTTTTGTTGGAAACCTGCACCAAAGAAACCGAAGTTTGGGTAATCGCAGAAGCTTTGGATGCAATAATGGACATTTTTTCAGAAGACGAAACCGATAAATTGGCTTTTGATATGAATTTAGTTAGAAGATTAGGACCATTACTGGCCATCGTGAAATCTAAAGTGAGTATCGAAAAGTTGTAAGAAAATATTACTTGAAAGTAGAAAAAAACCTCAAAATTACATGAACAAAAAGTTCTGATACATAAATTTGTAACTTGATTTTTATTTTTTACAGCTGAAGCAGCAAAAAGGTAAACTTGGAGAAAACATTGCTGTAGTCGTGACCGTGAGAACGAATTTGAATAGATTTATGCAATACAAAGGAAAGCGATTGTTACGTTTTCGTTAATAAATGATGTTTAAAAAAAAATTATAAGAAAAATTATTCATTTTCCAGTTTTAGATATATTTTAGATTTCTATAAATCCTCAGTTATCAAGACTGAAGAGTTTGAAGAAACAATATTCGCCATTCGCGTTTTTTTAAGTGTCAGCTAATTTCAAAGTTCAAGTATTAAGACATACGGTTGAAGTATTAAGACACACGGTTGGAGAATATGGAAATTGAATTTTCATATTATTTAGAACGAACTTTTTGAGCCGATTCGAAGAGAATTGAGATATCAGAAATATCAGTAATTCAACACTGTTTATTTTTTAAAAAATTCTTCAACTTTTATTGTTCCTACACTTATGCAAACCGAAAATATGTTATGAATAAATTATAATTAATAAAAAGCCGTGAATCTTTGTACGCTTATTTAATTTATAGTTATCGTAGTTTTATATTTTTTTTTATTAATGGTTTTTGACGACTTGAAATATATATTATTTGTCTTTTTAAGTCGACGTATGTGCGCAGTAAAAAAATCTCTCGTCCAATTTTTTATTTGAAAGACACAACTTGAGTTAATAATATATAAATATATTTTTACCATAGTAAATCAATCAAAGCATCCAAATTTTTTTAAATGCACAAAAAATCGCTGCATCAAGAAAATAATTTGGCTAATTCATATTTTTTTCATTTCAACTGTTATTTTTTAAAAATTCGATCAACATGTTATGACTGTAAATTTAAGATGGAGAATTTTCGAATTAAAGATCAAAAAATTCAGATTGATAATTTTATAAGACAAATACTCCAACAAATTCGAGTGTTATAAATTTTTAATTTTCGTAGCATCTAGTTTTCAAAATTTATTATTTCTTAATATAAAATCATTTTCCTTTGAAATTATCGAATTTGTACCTCAGAATGTTAAATATCTAAAACTTAATTATTTTTATATTAACAATTTTTAAGATTCATTATTTTATAAGCTTTCCAAATTTTTGGCTTTTTTAAAATTTCTGATGTTTTTGCCAAGGAATTTTGTTTTTACTGTTTGTTTCAGATTTCTTTAATTTCTCAAATTCTCGTATTTCCAAGTCTGGTAGTATCTTGAATTTGAATGTTTTAAAATAATCTATTATTACTTTATTTTTAATTTTTACAGAAAAAGGATAGATTTGCTTTACTAAAAATAATTTGTTAGCTCCTACAGAACGTATTATTTGCATTTTTTAAAGTTTGTTTAAAACGTATACAGCTGTTTGACTATTCTCTTTGTACTGATAGTAGAGTGTATTTGTTAGCAAATACTCGGGAATTAGAGCACTTTAATGAAGTTAGAACGCTACTAAAAAATAGCTGTTTCCTGCGCTTTGCAGTATCCTCGTTTGCGATGTTCAATTCAGCTTTATAATATTGTCCTATCAAGATTTTATACTTTCGTCGAACAAATTTATTCAATGGATAATAATGTTAATATTATTCTTCATTGAATGGAAATATCGATTCTGAATTCTCAAAGTCAAGCATTGATATTTAGAGAATAATTCACTTAAGGGGGTCTTCTACCTTGTAGCCTCGTTTTTGATACTGTTTTTTGAGAATGAATTGTAAACAAACCAATAATGCTTTCGAAGTGCGGTTTTTTGCATTTAATTTATTCATTTATATACTTTCAACAGAAATTTTACTGAAATTTTACTGTCTCCAACTTGACTGTGATTTGACCTTAAAATATCCCATACGAAAAATGTATACCAAAACGGTTGACACGATTCAACTCATGAAAGTCGTCTGAGACAAAAAAACCAAACTGATTCAGTTTTTTTATGACTTTCGCTATCGTTTGACACGAGCTTTTTGGATTTTTTCAATGTTAACAATTTTTACCGGTGTTCTTGACTTTAAAAACGTAGAATTTTTTTTTTTTTAATTTTTTGTTCACTATTACGTGAAATTTTCAAATCTTCTAAATACCTCGTGTCAAACGATAGCCAAAGTCATGAAGAAACTAAATCATTTTGGTTTTTTTTTGTTTCAGACGACTTTCATGAGCTGAATCGTGTCAACCGTTTTGGTATACATTTTTCGTGTGGGATATTTTAAGGTCAAGTCACGACGATATTTTAAGGTCAAGTTTCGAATATGAAAAACTCGAGATCTGAGGCTCAAAATTTTGAACTATGAGAATTAATTCCCCATTACATATTTCGAAATTCGTGATTCAGGAATATGTTGTAACGTCGATTGATCATTGCTCAAACTTGATATGTAAATATTATTTTTTTAATTAAATCACTAGGATTCGACTGATTCAGCATGTGTATACTCATTTTTTCAAGTGTAAAGTGTAAATGCTAAAAGTTAAAACTTATGGATTTACTAGTTGTTCCTATCTTCGTAGAAATAATAACTGACGGAACATTCTTCGATTTAATAGTTGGCTTTAAAGCGCGGAGCATAGTCAAAGTCGTAAAAATGAGTGAACATACACATTTATTTTCTATGAAAAATTTAGATAATTGTAATACATAAACTGACTGGTATACGTCGAAACGAAAGAATAACTTGAAGAATTTTTTATATTGTATAGTTTTGTTTTTTCGATATGAGAAATGATCGTTTCAAATTAAGAAGAAATTTTTTTTGACTATAAAATATTTTTAGTTCGGACAAACAAATTCAAGTTAGAAGAAACGTAAATTTTTTTGATTGAAACAAAATGTGTTAGAGCCTAATAAAATTTGTTCAAGTGGACTAAATATTTGGTTGGTTAAATAATATACTATTTAATTATGTAATGTTCACATGTAGATTAGTTATAGTTTAATAGTTCTTAGTTAGTTAATAGTTCTAGACACCCAATCTGCACGAAACCTTTCAGAAACATTTATAAAAGCTTTTGTTTGAAATATTGCATCTTTCAGAAAATTTTCAAAAGTCTTTCTAAAAGACGTACTGAAAGCTTTCTAAAATCTAGAATGTCCTCCAGAGTTTCAGAATCAAGATTTTAGAAAGCCTTCCAAAGCCTTTCAAAAGCTAGGCTTATTTTCTTATATCTTTTAAAAATGTTTCGTGAAACATTTTCATATGCATAGGTACATATTTCAGAACGCTTACAAGAAATATTACTAATAGATACATTGCATCTTTTTTTCGTTTCAAAAATTACATTCGAAACGTTTCGAATAAAAGGTTGCAGACATCTTTCAAAAGAAACATTACTGAAACGTTTTATACATGTCTGAGGAAGGTCAAAGAAAATTTTAAACGAAAGTCTTACTGAAAATTTTTGAAAACGTTTTTAAAATATTTCCATTGAAACATTTTAAACGTAAGATATCAGAATCTTTCCGAAATAAGCATTAAATGAAACTTCTCGTATGAAATGAGTCAGATATCTTACAAAACAAACATTGTCAAAATGTTTCGACATAGACGTATTAGAAATGTTTCAATTTAATTGTATTGTTTCGAATTGAAGCGTTTGAGTTGAAAGCAATCAAAAACGTTTATACAGTAACATTCATGAGAGAGTTTTTTTTGTTACCTTACACGAAGGTTTCAGCAATGTTGCTAGTAAAATATTTCAAAATATAAAATATAAACACAATTTTTTCATCCTTTGATAGAAACATTACAAACGAAAGCATACTGACAGCTTCTTGAAACATTGTCTGATTTTTGAAAAGCTTTCGTGCCTATTTGGCAGCTCTTGAGTTTACTTTAAAAAATTTTTTGATTTTAAGTAGTTAGTTTATTCAATTCAAATTAATTTTTTTTTGATTTCGAAAGATAACGCGTGCGCGCGATCGCGCACGTATAGGTAATTTATAATTATCAGTGACGTTAGGCGGGGAGTTTTTCTTGTATTCGCGGTCTAAAGCCGGTTGTTTCCAGTGTCTCAGTCACCCGGCGTGAGTTCGCGCGCTCATATATTCCGCGACTGATCATTTTTTCATTTTTTTCCTAAAAAACGCGCAAAAAGTGTTTTGTGAAAATTTTGGAATTCCCGGAACTCCATTGAATGGACAGTGACTATTTTTTGGTAATTATTAACTAGAGCTCAAACTACTACCATTTTTTTAAATTAACGTTTTTAACCATATATTTTTACAAAGTTAATGAATTATAAAAATATTGTAATGCTTGAAAAAAATTGTAGATTTGTCTAGAAGATTCTGTATATTATCAAGTGATAAATTTTGTAAACTGAAAGGTTTCGATGAATTTAGATTATTGTGTGCATTAATCATGCAGTTTTTTTTAAAAAAATATAAAATAATTATTTCTGGTTTCTTTAAACGACTGCAGAGTTTTTGTTTGCAAGCTTGAAATGATTCGCAGTTTTTCCAGAAACATTTTACTTATGTAAGATATCGCGAAGTGTGTACTCAAGTAAAACATTGAGCGCGATACTTGTAGTTTGGATATGGTCTAGATGGGATAAAAATGATAAGAAAAGTTGGGGAGTGTGGGAACTTTTTAGTTTGGAAGTCAAAAGGTATTAGTAGAGTCGTCCAAACATGTTCGAATGTTTTTATTCCGGATTTTTACAGTTGCTGAATTTCTGGACGATCGTATGAAGTTTTGAGAGTTTCACTTTTCCTGACTATTCAATACAGAAATAATAAAACTAATACTTTTGAATATATATTGTTTTATTAAATTAAATAATGTTCTTAAATTCGTCACTCAATATATTTCGTAATAGACTTTTTTATTTTCGGAGACCCAGAAATTGTAATTTTAGAATGACCGAGTCTAAATTGTCTAAAGTTTGGTTTGAATTAAATCTCTTGATTTTGTTCCATGTTTTCGTTTTTCAGTTCTTTTATTTTTGTGAATCATAGATTTGAAGGCTCTTAAACAATTTTTTAACTTCCTTAATATCCATGTAACTTTATACGCTGAAAATTTAGTTTGTAGAGGTTTTTGATAAATTAAAAAAATAGTATTTCTTTGAGTGGCTGTTTTATCGAACCTTCATAGTTTTAAATAATAAATTAAAAAACTTTTCAACGATTTATATCGTTTAGGAAACTTAGGAGAATTGTAAAATCAAAATTCTCCACAACGTTTACAATCAGAAAAAAGTTGGTCGGAATTTTATATAAAATTATTTAGACATTAAAAACATTCAGTAGTATTAAAAAATTTTTTTTGACGATATAGTGTGATATCGCAGTCATAATTATTTATAATAAAAGTTTTAAGTATCAGCTAATTTTTTGATTCGTAAAAATAAAAATTTTTTTTTTCGAGTTAGTGAAATAGTTTGATTATTAAAAAGTTTTCGTGGAACTTCTAAAATTAATCTTTTTGAATATTTTCAAATCTTCGATGCTTTTCAGCAATTTCGCTAAACTTCTAGAGCTAGTGTCTATTGATTCCAATCTGCTTCAAAAAAATTTTTTCGAATCAAATGAATTTTTGTCAAATTTCTCAATTTTCAAAAAAATTTTGTTACATTTAAAGATTAGTGAATTTTCAAAAACTCTAGAAATTTATGATAAAACAATCTAAAAATTTATGAATTTCACTTTTTAAATGTGTAAATTGAATTCATGAATCCTGCTACATACTTTCCAATTATTATTCTTGCATCGAAAATTTCATGATTTTCGAAAGTAACCCTCTGTAAATTCTTGAAATTTTTGCGTGAATGAGATTTTAGCATGAAAAGGTTTCAACGTTTTTGATTTCTTTTCAAATATTTTGTTCGAAAGTCGTCACTGAATTGTCCAGTTTTTTCTGGAAGCACAATTCCTCCATTGTAGCTCCTGTACGTAATAACTTTTTCTTAATCTTGTTATGAAAGGAAATACACGAGAAAAGTAACATGTTTTCATAGCTCGAGCTACAAAAAAGTAGCTTAGTTACAGTTATAATCACTTTCTCAAAAAATTCACTGAGTTGCATATGAATAACAAAGTAAGTCCCAACGAGTAAATTTATGACGCCGCTACTTCTGGATTTTCGTTGGAATATTCCAAAGTTTTTTTTTAACTTGTAAACAAAGAAAAATATATTGAACGAGGTCTGATTATTAAAATAAGAAAAAAAAAAGTAAAATGTGATGCGTTTTGGTGCAATGCACGTTTTGGACATCCAGTAATCAAAAGTTAAAATTTTAAAAATTCGTAGACCATAAAATTCACGTCGCGATTCAAACTATTGACAAATCTTCAATTCATTCTCAGTAGGGAATTTTCATAAAAATTGAATATAAGCCACAGTCTGAAACTTTAAATTTCAAAATTTACATAATTTTGGAATTGGGGATCCGAAAATTAAAAAAAAACAACATCGAACGTATTAACCATCATCTTGTTTATATTTTTTTTTGATTTGTAGTATTAAATGATCCAAAAAATGCTGTTCCAATTTTTAAAAATTTGTTTGAACATCATACAGATACTGCTACTCAACAGAAAATAAATATAAGAAAAATCTCAAATTTTTCTCTTCTGTATCCATAATATTGATTTTGAATAGTGTCTTGATTATGTCTGAATGGCGTCATGATCGGGGTTTAATTAAACAGTTATTGTGGAGGATAGTGTTCTTTTGTTGTCAAATACTAATTAACATTCCGTCACTTGAAATCCGACGAGCAGAGAAGTCGAGATAAGCGCATGGATAAATTGATGCTGTTGCGGGCTCCATTAAATATAATTGGGTGCCAATAAAAACGACGGGTTTGATTAATTGCTCGTGCGCGAAACGCAAGTCGCGACAAATTCTATTCTGTATTACCGGATGCTGTATATTTTGAAAATACAATCCAGACCGTGATATGAGTAGGAAAAAATATTTGTTAATCCCTTCGAGTGGAATTTTACTTATTTAAAGTGAAATTTTCACTCCACTCTCTCAGTTTGAATTGGTGAAATTTTTACTAATTCAATTAGTTGGTGAAAATTTTTACTTTTTTGAAGTTTTTTCGAGTTCATAACTTAATTTTCTGGAAAAATTGGTTTAGTCCATTTTGATTATCCTTTAGTTGAACTTGAACTTCTTGTGAAAAACAAAGTCAAGGTCTTTCCCATCACTCGAAACACGATCGATTCGTGTTCTGTTTTCCAAATTTTCATTTTTTCTGTCTCATGCTGTGGAATCATATAAAGATTCCTTTTCCATGACAGTTGCCAATTGAATCCATGTTATGTTTCACGTGAAGTTTTTATCGATTCGAGGCTTCATAAATATTTATTATCGATTAAAATCCAGGCTACTCAGATAACGTGAAGACAAGCTCATATTTGCAACGTTTGTCGACAAACCGACATTATTCATGAATTCAGCTGAAACATTTTTGTAGCATTGAATGCAAAGTAGAAAATTGATCGTCCGAGTCTTGACCCTAAAGTTATCTAATTTTTCTATCTTTTTACCAAAATAATGATTATTCGTGGATTTCATATCATAAGTTGTTCACGATATAATTATTTAATTTTAATTTTTTTACTATTAAATTACATAACTTTATTTGACTTTTTAAAATGATGTAAGAAAAAACACTTTTAAATATATTGTAACAAATTTACGATATCAGCAATAAAAAAATTGATACTGACTGAAAGCATGGACAACACAAATTTTCCAATCTGTTCTGGTTTCCCTGAAACATAGCCATACATTAGAAAAAAGGCACTCAAATCGGAAAATGTTGTCTTTGAATGGGTAGAAAAGGAATAAATTTTAATCGAAAATGTTATTATTTCAGGTCAGAGAAAGTGGACTAAGTGTACGTGTAATGGACGAAAACGCAATTACATTGGGCATTTGGAGTGATAGTACGTGAAATTTTTGCGGCTGTAAAATATGTCGTGCTCGAGAAGAACGAGTGTCTCTGCTCGCGATTACCCGGAGCACCTGAACCCGTTTAATGACGAAACCGACGTAACTCTGCGCGTCAAGCCAAGCTACGAGATCAGAGAAAACTACGAGGACAAATCTGAATCTAAGAACAAATTTTGGACTTTCGGCAGGAACAAGAAGAAGAGGCATAATAGTTTTTCCTTAAAATCTACTTGGTGAGTACAGTAGGTTTTTTAACTGAATTTTTGAAAAAAATGCAGTCTGCTCTTTAGTTAGTTATTTTTATTTATTTTATTTTATTTTTTTTTTTGCTTTAAGGTGAATTTATTTATTTATTTATTTTATTAATTCAGATGTACAAAATACAGAGTTTCCTCGAAACTTTTAACGAAAGATTTTTTTATTAATCACTTCATTATTTTACAACTATTAGATAACTTCAAATCTTTAAAGTTTGTTAAAAAATATTTATATTAGTTTTTGTTGAATTTACAAGGGAGTAAATGAGTATTGTGTATATTTAACATTCATCATCGTTTATTTGCCGAATTAAGTTTTCAGTTCAAATCATTTTTTAAAGACAAAATCCGTTTCACTCCCCATATATAAACCTCACATAAGAAGTTTCACTTGAGTTGAATGAATTTAAGTCAAGTTTGACTAGATTGGAGCGTAAATTAAATTATGTTTTGACTATTTGAATATTTTGATAATTGATTTGCCTATTTTAAGATCATCATGTTTTTTTAATGCAAATTCGGAATTCGTTTCCAACATGTTTTTTTACGAACATTTTTACGAATTTTTGAAAAATCTTGCGTTCAAGTATTTCAAATCATTTTGTTTTCGAAAATTTTGAAATTTCGTTTCTTTTTTTCGAATATACAAGTTGAAATATATTGCGCATTATAATTTTTGAAGTTTTTGAATTTTCGTCTTTGCCCTGCGATTACTAAAACTCGAACTCGTTCATTTATTGATGAAAATGACATTAATGGAAAGTATAACTTTGTGACTTTTCTGACGTTTATAATTAGAGTAAAAAATACACGTTTTCAGTTTCAAAAAATTATTTTCTAAATTTCACGAAAATACTATTATACATTTCTCGAAATAAACAATGTTTGCATAAGTTTTAGCTCTTGTATAACTTTTGTTCGCTTATCTGATAGTTATACAAAGCTGAAGTTTTCTCTTATCCATTTATAAATTTTCCATTGCACATCTAGTAAATTTTCTTTTCATGCGTTTTTCCGGGTATTCGATATTGTGTTTGATACCAAGTTTGAATTTGTCCAGAAATTTTGCAAATGAAAATTTCCAAACAGTGATTTTAAACGTTTTTTTTAATTGTATTTAATTGTTATTAATAAAAGTTGGGGTAAAAAGTAACGAAATTCTAAAAATTCAAAATACTGTACACAGTTTTGACATTACTTGAAAAAAATAAAGTGGTGAATTTTGAAGGCAATCCAAATTTGGAATTTTTGGAAAAAAAAATTATCGTTGAACTGAATAATAAGGAAGAACTATAAATAGCTTGGACGAATTCCTATGATTTTAAAAAATACGCCCAGAATAACACATATACTTTGTAAGTTTTAAAGATGTTTTCGTAATGAAATAATCAAATTAATGTTGTTAAATGGAAAACTAAATATTAGGTTCAATTTTGTGAAATATCGAGTATTTTCGAATTACTAAACACAAAATTTGCAATCATCTGAAAATGCTCGAAAATCTAGAGTAGCTTTTCAAGTCTCATAAAATGTTGCATAATATTCACGGATCTGCAAAATGAAAGAAAAGAATTCCTGAACAGAAAATACATGAACATTTATGAAAATTGAATTTTCAAATTTATAGAATTAAGCATTGAAAATCCCAAAAATCAAACTATACGAGATAGTGTTATTTTCGAATTTTAAAACTCCAACAACGTAATTGAAAAATATATAGCCCAAAAAATCATACCTCAGTAACTCAAAAATCGGCGAAACTAGGATAAAATAATTTTGAAATTCAAAAATTTGTATTTTATCAAATTTGATTAATTCAATAAAATTTAAATTTGAAATACTTGAGATGAAAAATATTAATACTGTAATTTTCAAGTTTCCAGAATCGAAATCAAAGGGTACGTTTTATTTTGTTTTAAATTGTTTTATTCAAATTTTCAATACTGAAAATTATAACGGCTTTCTTCAAGTGCATACAAAGAAAATTTTCAAAGTTTGAAAACAACTTATAAAAATTAATAATAAAAATCAATATTAAAAACTCAAAATTTACGATCTATTTAATTAAAATTTCTAAATCTTCAAACTCTAACATTGAAATTATAGCAATAATTAAAAATCTACAGTTTCTGATTTTAAGGTCTCGAAAAAATCCAACTACACTCTCCATTCGAAATTGATTGTTTTCCTATAATGCAAAGTCAGGAATTTCCAATATCTAACGGAATAAAAACGAAATTAAAAAATGTATAAAAAATTGTTGAATCTTTTAATTCAACTTTCACCTTATACTTATTAAAAAAAATTACGAACGCTCAATCATCCTACAAATTTAAATCCATAAGTTTGTGATTTTCAGGTCTCGAATAGATCCGACAGAATTTTCAATTCGAGAGTTTCGAGACTGATTTTTTTCCTACAAAGCAAAGTTAGAAATTTCCAATATCAAACGGATTAAAAGTGAAATTTTTAAATTTACAAAATATCACAAAATCTTACTAATTTAACTCTTATCTGATTATTTCCGAAAAAATTACGAAATTTCATATAAATCGCAATTATTACTCTCTAAATTCCATAAAGTTATAGAATTTCACTCGATTCGAGTGAGAATCCTGCAAATCAAACTGCACTGAGAGAAACGCTTATTTACATCAAATATGCTGCCGAATTTCTTATTTGTCAGGAAAATTCATTAATATTAAAGAAATTTTCTGTCCACGAACTATTATAGTAGGTTGTTCAAATAATACCTAATTTTAATTGCAATAATTCATTAATTACTTTAAAATATTGAATATTGTACAGTAAAAAACTTATTTTTGCAAAACACGCACAAAAAAGGTGCTTTCTGCACCTGAAAATAAACACGAAGAACGTGCATTTCCGACCGGCGATTTGGTTTCGATCATTTCGAAGTAAGCGTCACATGCTATTGCGTGTTTTTGGTGCTTATCAGGGGCGGCAAGTTCCAAAAAATATTGGAGGGGGGGGGGCAAAAAAATTTTTTATTAAGAGAACGGGGAGGGTAAAGTGATTATTAAATGTAGGGGAGAACATGAAACCATATGTTGATAGTACATATATAAACAGTAATATAATGTAAAAAAATAAAAAATAGTACAATCGACGCAAATATTGTTGCTTAATTAC
>JAPYZL010122216.1:0-23006 GCA_030522825.1 Platygaster orseoliae
AGTACCAACATAACGCCACCAAAAGATCAAAAATCGAACATACGTAGCCCGCGAAAATTCAAAATTCGCGATACTTTTTGAACAAACCTCGTATAATATAACCCCTTAATAGAAAACCCAACACATTCTCTTTTCGTCCTTTTTCCTCTCATTCGCTTTCCGTTCTATACGTCTCTCTTGCACTACAGTGTCTTCGGTTCCCTGTTAATAGCCAGAGACTTTGAAAAAATTGGTTTATCTACCTAGATTTCTTGTACTTCGAATATTTTTTGTATTTTTTCAGTATTCATACGAGTTCAAGTATAACCTACTATTTTCATGTGGATTTTCAGAATTTAATGCTTTAAGTTTAATGGTTATTTTCATACCAAAAATTGGAAAGATTGAAGCATTTGAATTTTACTCGATTTTCATTTTTTTGAAAACAATTATATGTTCATTATAAATTATCATAATTTTTTATTTTTTAAATAACTGATGATTATCCATTTTTTTATTATTTGTGTTATACAAAATTGATTTCATACTTACTTATTATTAAAAAATTATTGTTATATCATTTACTTCTGTTATATGTGATGCACCACGAAGAAAGGGACCTAAGAGGCATTTGACATAAGGGCTATTATCTGCTTATTTTCAATAAGAAAATGACTCTAACATAAAATGCCTCTTAGGTCCCTTTCGCGTGTCACATATACAGGGTGTTTCGGGAGACCCATAAATACAGAGAACCATAGATTTCGTATGAAAATCTAAGACTTTTTTCCTTTGCCATTTTTTAAAAAACTCGAAATTTAAAAAGTTAATTAAGCCAAACATTTTAATAATAAATGCTCTCTATAGACAACTGTGGGTCAAATTCACGGACCAAACTTTTCCTAAATTTTCTTCATATTTTTCTTTGTAAAAAAACCGTTTGCCACTTTTTACAAAATTCAAAATCAAAAAGATATTCGAGTTTGAAATCTGAGAAATCTGATTGGTTGAAACTTGTAACTCGAATATCTTTTTTGATTTTGAGTTTTGCGAAAAGTGGCAAAAGACTTTTCGACTCAGAAGAATATCAAAAAAATTTGGGTACAGTTCGGTCCGTGGTTTTTATCCCCACTCCTCACAAGAGTGCATTTATTTTTATATTGTTTAAATTTCTGCCTTAAATAACTTTTTCAATTTGGAGTTTTTCAAAAAATGGCAAAGGAAAAATCGTCTTAGAATCGCACTAGTAATCTATGGTTCTCGGTATTTGCGGGTCTTCTTAAACACCCTGTATATCAATTTAAAAAATTCGATCATTCAAAATTTTTTTGAATAATTACTTCATTTATTTCTAAAATGTTGATTCATGTCGAAAATTAAAATGATTTTAAGTCCTTACATTTTCATTGATTTTCATTTGAACTTTTTATTTCTAGTTCATAGTTTTGGATCTATAATTTAAAAGTTATAATGATAAATTTGTAGTTTATGGGTTACGAATTTTCATAGCTACTAATTTTTTTTACTTTTTATTAGTGACAATAATTTATTTGAAATTTTCAATTGAACTCTATTTTTAATACTTAACTAACTTTTTTTTGATTTCATTGGACTGACAATAAAAACGATATCGAGTCTATTGATTTTTACAAATAATTTTTTTCCAAAAGATTTTAGTTTAACGTAAATCGCAATCATGTGTGTAGCTATAAACAAAAAATTCATAATGTAATAATTAATAAAAGAAATTCATTATGAATTATTCTAATTTTTTATTTTTTAAATTACTGATGGTTATCATTTTTTTTATTATTTGTGTTATACAAAATTAGTTTCATACTTACTTATAATAATAAAATTATTATTATATCATGTACTTTTGTTACATATGTTCAAATTTTTTTTTGGAACAATGAATTCAATTATTTTCCAAAATGTTGATTCATACCAAAAACTGAAATGATTTTGAGTCCTTACATTTTCATTGATTTTAATTTGAATCTTTTATTTCAAGTTCATAATTTTTAATTTATAATTTTCGAGCTTTAATAATGGAGAATTTATTGTTCGTGACTTACGAACTTTCGTAATTATTAATTTTTTAATTTTTTATTATTGACAATGATGTAGTGGAAATTTTCAGTTGAACTCTACTTTTATTACTTAACTAATTTTTTTTTGGATTCCATTGTACTGAAAATCAAAACGATATCGAGTCTATTTATTTTTACAAATAATTTTTTCCCAAAAAATTATAGTTTAACATAGATCGCAAATATGTGCGTAGCTGTAAAAAATTAATTCGTAATGTAATAATTAATAAAATAATAAATGAATTATTCTAATTTCTTATTTTTTAAATTACTGATGGTTATCAATTTTTTTATTATTTGTGTTATACAAAATTAATGTAATACTTACTTATTATTATAAAATTATTATTATATCATGTATACTTCTGTAACTTATATTCAAATTTCGAAAAAACAATCCTTTAAATTTTTTTGGAATAATTAATTCAATTTTTTTTCTAAAATATTTATTCATACCAAAAATTGAAATGATTTTGAGTCCTCACATTTTCATTGATTTTCATTTGAATTTTTTATTTCGAGATCATCATTTTGAATCTATCATTTTCAAATTATAATAATGAAGAATTTATAGTTTATGGGTTACGAATTTTCGTAATTACTAATTTTTTTATTTTTTATCATTGCCAATGATGTATTTGAAATTTTCAGTTGAACTCTAATTTTAATACTTAACTTTTTTTGTTGATTCCATTGTACTGGAAATAAAAACGATATCGAGTCTATATATTTTTACAAGTAATTTTTTTCCAAAAGATTCTAGTTGAATATAAATCGCAAACATGTGTGAAGCTGTAAAAAATTAATTCATAATGTAATAATTAATAGAATAAATTCATTATGAATTATTCTAATTTTTTATTTTTTCAATAACTGATGATTATAAGTTCATTTATTGTTTGTATTGTACAAAATTAATTTCATACTCACTTTTTATTATAAAATTATTTTTATACCATTAACTTCTGTTATATATTTTCAGTTTTTATAAATGCGATTCTTCAAAATTTTTTCGAATAATGAATTTGATTTCTTTTTTAAATTTTGATTCATACCAAAAATTGAAATGATTTTGAGTCCTTATATTTTCATTTGAATTTTTTATTTCGAGTTCATCATTTCGCATCTATCACTTTCAAGTTTTAATAATGAAGAATTAATAGTTTATGTGGTACAAATTTTCGTAATTACTAATTTTTTTATTTTTATTATTGACAATGATGTATTTGAAATTTTCAGTTCAACTCTATTTTCAATACTTCACTAACTTTTTTTTTAATTCCATTGTACTGAAAATAAAGAACGATATCAAGTCTATTTATTTTTACAAGTATTTTTTTCCCAAAAGATTCTAGTTTAACATAAATTGCAAATATATGTGTAGCTATAAAAAATAAAATTCATGATACACATTTTTCATATTCAGTTTCATTTAAAAAGTAAATAAATTTTTCAGCTCTCTAAATAAAAAATATAGTTATATAATTATTGTAACAATTTAAATATTAAGTAATTTACTGTAAGAAAGTTATAAATGTATGAATTATGGTTATCAATAATCTAGAAAATTTCAGTTATTGTCATTAAGTGTAATAACTTTAAGGGAAAAAACAGCTCTTTAAAAAATTCATATTTTCTAATATTTTTTGTTTTATAATTCTATACTGTGCATTAACAACCTATGACATAATATTGATAATTTTCGTTAACTAATCTAAGTGAAAATTTTCTCAACTGCAGATTCACCAAAATAAAATTTACGATTTCAGAAATTTTTCTAAAGTTTGTCTAGCTCTTTTTTCATGTAAAGTATTCATGTTAAAAAAAATTTAAAATATTATAAATTATTGTACCCAAGTATTCAAAAAATTTTCTGGTCATTTTCTTTACTTTGACATCGATTTCAAATACAAAGTAGGTATTATATATATGAAAAAAAATTTTGTTATTCAACTAGTGTGGAAAAGTCCAATTTTCCACACGCTCTGGCGATGGGAAAGTCGCATTTCCACACGTTGTTGAATAAAATATTGTCCTAAGATTCGTTAGAAAAAACTTTTCCACAGTAGTTAAGGAATATACTATTTTTTAATAACAAAAATTAAGTTATATTTACAGCATGAAGTGTGAATGTTAAGAATAAACATTTTCTCGCGTGTTTCGGTAATGTTTCGGTACATTCAAATATGATAACACAAATATTTTTCAAAAGTTACGAGTTCTCACCAATTGCCTTTTCAACGGAGGAGGTCCGTAGTTTTCCTTAGGGCTCCACATTGCAACGACGATTTTTCACCTTTTAATTCACGTTTGAATAAGAAACAAAGAAGTATTTACGCAGAATTTTGTGAAATCGGCAAAAACTGTAACAAATAACGTGCACTGACGTGCACAGAACGTCATGGAACGTCAAAGAACGTCGAAGAATACCAGAGCACAGCTCAGCACAACTGCGTACAACTGAGCACAAGAAAACACACGTTCCCGAGAACGTTCACACGTTTACAACGACACAGCTGTACACGGAGTTTAAAGGTGCATACATATCATGAGAGTCAATACATGATATTGCTTGATATTGCTTGACATACATTGATATAGTCTGCTTGACAGTTTCTAATTGTTTTGTGTTGTTTTGCGGACGTTAAAACGATCAAGACTCAATACTATTCGAGTGAATCAACATAAATAAATATTTTGCATTCATTCCGCTGAAGTGCATTTGTTGAAAAATTATGTAAAAGGGTTTGCATTTATAATTATCCGGCAATTTGCATTTACGTGAAGATTTTTTTTCCAAAATGGCGGTCGCTACAGACGAGCTAAGTGAGTAAATCTTAAAAATTATTGTTTCAAACATTTTAAAGGGTTGTTGTTGAGATTTCAAAAAACATTTTCCACCGAATCATTTACCGATGAAAAAATCCATGATAGTTTCATGGTATTTTTGTCTTTTGAAATGGTATTTTTCACTCTCGAAAAAAAGTCAAATGTCATGCAGTGAGAACGTTTGACGTAGGGCTGTATGATTAAATTAATTATTGTCGAAAATAAAGTAAGTTGCACGTTTTGACAGTTGCTGATTTGTATTTATTGAAATTCTGAGTTTCCTTGGGAAAATTGAAGGAATTGGTGATTTAGATTAATCATATATTAAGTTCATTTTGAAAACGATTATTTGTGTATGTGCAAAGGTTTTGGAATGGAATTGTAATTTTTTGGAAAATATATGTAAATCGTATTTATAAATTATAAATTATTATAATTGTCATTTTTGGAAATTTCACTATAATATCAACAATGTATTTTCATAAAAAACTTGAAATTAAAAAAAAAAATAAAATTATTTCTACCTTTCTCCTAGATAGTTTTAAAAGTTCGCATTTTGTAATTTTATCAAATAAATATTTATTAAATCATTAAAACGAGATTTCACAATGAAAAACTTAACAGATTTAAAATTCAATGTATTTGTTCATATTTTTCAAGTATTACTCGAAAGAGTGTTCCTCCGTTTGGGTTCAGCCGAAATGGATGAACAACTTCAAGCAGCAGTAGGGAAATTTCTCCCTCCTGTCTTGCTGAAGTTGTCAAGCACTCAAGACGGGGTGAGAAAAAAAGTTATGGAGCTTTTAATCCATATCAACAAAAGGTTGAAAGGCCGGCCAAAAGTTCAACTGCCTGTGGAAGCACTTTTATTGCAGTACCAGGATCCTTCTGCCAGTTCTTTTGTAACTGTGAGAACTTTTTGCTATATCTATTTTTCTACTTAATATTTATTTGTTCCTCAATAACTTATTTGTAAGATTTTTATCATGTAGCATGGGAGGAGAGTCTGACCTTATCATTGATTTCAAACAACATTTACAGTTATGCTTTTTTTGGTGTCCTTCATGAAAAAAATTGTATGTGCTTCACTGTTGGTAAATGGTCAATAAGGCAATTTGGATAATCTGTTAGTTATGGGTTCAATTCCAATTTTTTTTTTTTTTTTTTCAATATAGTCACTGTATTATGTACATATAATTTTTATAAATGAATGTGTAATAAGAATTGAAAATAAAGAAGAAAGAGAAAGGAGTTTTAATAAAACTACTGTTATATGATTTTTCAAAAATCACTAGAATAATTTGCAATTGTACATATGCAGAAATAAAAGATATTTATACATGTCTCTAGTATGATAAAAAAATTTATAATTAATATAAATGAGAAAAATATTACACTCTATTGTCAGGGCGGGATTTACCGCCAGGCAAACTATGCAACTGCCTGAGGTGGCGGCAAATGTTTTAGGAAACTTTCGAAATTTTTTTTAGCTGCGAGAAACTAAAATTTAGCAGAGATGTCAATATTTATATAACTAATGTAAGGATTTGCTGCTCGTTTCTTTGGTATATGTAACAAATAATGATAACATTGCAACATAATAACAAGTTTGATAGTATAGTAAGTATATTTCAATTAAGAATGATGATTCTTAATTTTAATTTAATTATTCATCATTAGAAACTGTTTCACACTCTACATGGTAATTTAACTTAGATGAATAAATTCTACAGGATCAAACATTTTTATTTTGAGGTCCAAATTAAAAACGCCCAACATCTCCCAAATTTCCTACATTTTTCAAATTTTGACGAAATGTTCAGAATAACTAAAAATTTTAAAATAAAATTGCTGAAATAGTCAAAACTTCTTTATTATCATTATTTAAAAATTTTAATGGGTCTTTTCAATAATTGTGATATTTTTTAATTCTTAGTGTTTTCAAACTATTGATAATTTATGAATTTTGAGAAAGTCCTGTTGTTAGCAAAATTTTATAAATGTGACGAAATTTCTGAATTTTAGAAATCATTGAAGATTCTGAATGATATTTACGCGATTAACGAGAATTTGGAATGATAACTCGAGAAAAAATTTGGTGTAGCCACCTAGCGAGCACGAGTGTACTTGCCGATTTATACGTTAGTATAGAAAAATGAGTAAATTTTTTACAATATCGAAATTCTTTCAATCTGTGAAATTTTCAGATGTCTGACAACTTTTCAAATTTCCCTTATCCATTACATTTTCTACCATTTTGAAAATTGCTTTAATATTTGAATTTCACAAAATTTATTGAATTTTCAGAATGTCAGGTTTCTTGGAAATTTCAAAATTGTAATAATTTAAGGGGTTCCTATAGAGTGGGAAAAATTTATGAAATTATGATGGAATAAAAAAATCTACCTAAACATTCCAAATACGTTAATTTTGAACTTACCAAGTTTTATAAAACATCTCATTTCTAAATTCTCCAAGTTTTTACATATTTATGATTTTTCTTTTTTTTCCATTTTTTGATTTTTCAGAAATTCATATAGAAAACTCAAAATTTGTATAATTCCCCAATACACCAAATTTCAAATTTTTTCTTGAGAGAAGCTGAGTGCTGTAGCGGGGGATGGAGGGACGGCAAGTTTTAAAATTTCCTACAATTTCCTAGGAGCGCTTAATTTCTGAATCCGGCTTTGAAAATTATTGAATTAAAAACACTGGATAGTAATGACATTAGAGAAATTTCTTCATATATCAACAGATCAACATAAATGCACATGTAAGAATGCAATCAATTTCGTTTTTTTATGCAAAATATCCGCGATTTTTATAACGAATACTATGAATTTTTATTACTCGATGTCAGTGAATTATATCATCGTATTTAAAAGTCTAAGTCACGATTTCTTTATTCAAACATACATTTTTTAGATTATTTAATTTCTTAACTGTTCAATTAAAAAATTTGAAATCCAAATACTTAAAATTTGCACATATTTCGCTTAAACCTATATATTCAGAAATTCCAAAATTTAAAATTCATTTTTTCCAAAATGCAATAAATCGTAGTAAATGTATGAAACAGTAATGCACTTACATTTATTTTACTTATTTGTCATTTATTTTTATGAATTAGATAATCATGAATTTGAGGGTTGTCATGAACAGTTTTTAAGTTTAATGAATGATCCAAAAGAAATATAATTGCAAATTTTTATTGACATTGCTTATGACAAGGTCAGACTCTTCCTTTGTAAGTTAACCAATTACATACAACTTACAACTCAGAATTTGATGATTCGAAGTGTTGAGAATTTCACAGATTGTGTAATATTAGATGACGAATTTTCCAGAATTTCACGATCATTTACATAAAAATGGGTTACCCAAGAATGGAAATGGCTAAACAGGCTGAACTGATTCCTAGTGTTTTGAACGCCATAGAAGCAAAACCACTATCACATCAAAACAGGTGAAATGACCTCAAATAAAAAACTGATTCCTCAATTCCTAATTTTGTGCCAAAGCACTATAAAATGCAAAAACAAAAAAATATTTCAAAACAGTGACAGCATTTTGACGCTGGTTCTGGTCATAGTGTTGTTTCATATTCTGAAATAATTTTGTATCGTTTTTCAGTTTGATGTTTATAATAATGCCGGCTTTAGGCCACGTGGATTCTGAGAAACGCGCTTCTTTGCTTGGTCTGAGTGACAAATCATATGTTTCAAAACTGCTTTCAACATTTATGCTCAACACTCTTCTACTGAGTTACAGGTATATGCTATATACTTTTGATGATAAGTCATAACTATTCATGTATGTGTTAGGGATGGGAATTAAAATAAAAATAATTGATAATAGCGTAATTTGTTTATCTTAATTTTCATTTCTGTAAAGTTCCGTTGCACAAGTCTTGGAACATCCCGACCAACCCATTGACTATTCCCAAATACGAACGCCACCTGGATTCAACGAAGTGGATTTTAAAAGAACAATGGGAGAAAATCCACCGACCCCCGACCAACTGGAACAAACTAAACTTGGAATCGTAAAATTCATCGCTGGTGGATTTTACCCGGAAGCTGACATCCTTCCTCATTTGATAATCGCAGCTTCTGATACAAGATTCGCTGTCGCCAATTTCGCTGATGGAGAACTCAGGAAAATAGCCAAGTTCGTACGAAAGAAAAGTCTCGATGAAATTCAGTGAAAATTTTTAACATAAATTTTTCACAGTTCTGTCGATTGGTCATCGCCCCACGTGTCGACGCCTCTTTACATGTTGTTTTTGGGAACTTGCCAAAAAGATGTGAAACCCGAATTGAAAAAACTGCCCATTGATCTTCATCATCGGTTGAAGATCATGCAATATCTTTGTAGAGTGACCAAATCTGGTTTTATAATACCACTTTGCATTCAGGTGATTATTTTTACTGCTCTTGGTTTATAGGTTTCTTTTTCATTTACTTATTTTATGAATTATTGTCTGTAGGTTGTATTTGAGAGTCTTTATGGAAGGGGAACAACGCTGAAATTGCAGGCTATCGCTCTTCAGTTCACTTTGAACATTGTTCAACAGTGAGTTTTCTTATACGATTTTCTTTTGGTTACAGTTAATTGTGGTAATTGTGCAGCAAAAAGGCAAAGTTGAAGTTGAAAAATGTGGTATTTCTTTACAAAACTTGAATAGTTGATATTTTTTTTTACAAATTATTTAATTAGTTTATTATTTTCACTAATTATAGAACATTCGTTGTAATTTTTAATTTGTTTATTCGAGGTGTATACCTTTGGCATTGGCTCGAGTGGCTGGAGTGATTTTGAATGGAATGTTGAAGTTCATAGGCGAAGGCGATGCTTCGGTGAAACCTATGGCCTACACCATAATTGGTCAACTCGGTCATAGACTTCCGAATTTCGTCAACAAAGACATCAGCATTTTGCAAAAATTCTTCGACACATTGGCTCTGGTATTTATTTCTCTCTTTGAAAATGTCAATAAATTCGAGATCCTATTATTAATATTAATTTTAAGTGAATTAATTTGAATAATACTGATGATTTAGCTCGAAATAAAAATTCTCGAGGTGCAAAATAGACTTTTATTTTTTTAGTCTGATGGTGATTTGAGGAGAACTGTACGGGACGCTCTGATTGCCATGACGAAGGCATTTGTGTTTAATCAAAAAGACGATAATGGAATTACAGCAATGAACGCTTTGCTGTCTTCTCATATTGAGAATGGGGAATCCCAAGCAAGGTATGTTGAGTATTCAAGCATTTTTTTAGATTCAAAACAAAAAATTTTGGTTTTGCCGTACTGAGATTCTAAATTTTGAGGAGGTTTGATGTTAAAAACTATTTTAAAAAACACACGTGTAATTTCTGTTTCAGATATGTTGCGGTTCATTATGCTGCGACGGTTTTTCCATCGAACGATGTTTCGTCCAGATACTTGCTACTTTTGGCTTGCTGCGATACATCTCACGAAGTGAAAAACGAGGCTCTGAAAGCTTTGTACGATACGAGTTACAAAAACGAGCGCCAGAAAGGCGACGCCAAAGATGTCAACTACCCGGATTTTTTGAAATTCGTTTCGTATGTTTGTACGAAAGTTCAAACCAAAATTGGTTCTGGAAAAGGCGACAAATCCAATGGGAAACTTTCACCTCATGACGTTAATATTTTTACAAAGGTTAGAGGCTTGATTTTTTTCAAGTTTCAAGTTTTTTTTTTTTTTTGTTTCTCAACTTTTTGAAAGGTTTGAAAATATTATTTTCCAAAATTTCTCATAATTTGTCATTGTATTGAACACAATTTTCTTCATTTTTAGATGGTTACATACATGAGACTTTGTCTAGCAAAAAGCTCCAATGTTCCACCGCAGAGTGAATCTCTGCAACATCCTTGTGAACATTCACCAATAATTGGTAGATATCTCCAAAATGTGTGCTTGGAGAATCCCGATTTTTTGAAGAATTACTTGGGTTTGATTTTGCAACTCGCTCATGTAAGTTCAGAGGCTGGTAAGTTCGATGAAATTGTTTAAAATTCTTATAATGTCAGATTTTTACTATGCTTTGATCATTATTCAGGTTCATTTGGAAATTTTTCGTTATGAAATTTACATTCTTATTAACAAAAGTTTGCCTAAGCCTGAATTGAAATGTATTAAATAAATTAATTTAATAAAATATTTATTTAACATTTGTATGACGTTTGTTTTTATTCGGACAATTATTATGTTTCATTGATTTCGCGTATAAAAAACTTTGTTATGTAAAAAAAGAAAAGTAAATACAAGTGTTAAAAAACCCTGTATTTTATGAGTGATAAAAAATTATGAAAAATAATAAAGATACTATAAATTTGATGAATGCTAAATATATGTAATACTATGAATTTCAGAGTATTGAATGTAGTAATCTATAGAGAAATCTATGAAAATAACAGAAAGTTATTCAAATTGTATAAATAGTGACAAAATACGATAATACAATTATTATGTTTCATTGTTTTGCGTATTAAAAGTTTGTTTACATAAAAAAAATTAAATGTAAGTGTTAAAAAAACCTTTGTTTTATGAGTACTAAAAATTATGAAAAATAATAAAGGTACTATTGATTTGATGAATGCTAAATGTATGTAATACTACGAATTCCAGAGCATTGAATGTAGTAATCCATAGAGAAATTTATGAAAATAACAAAAAATTATTCAAATTGTATAAATACTGACGAAATACGATAATACAATTATTATGTTTCAATGATTTTGCGTATTGAAAATTTTTTTATATAAAAAAAATAAATATATGTGTTAAAAAAACCCTGTATTTTATGAGTAATAAAAAATTATGAAAAATAATAAAGATACTATAAATTTGATAAATGCTAAATATGTGTAATACTATAAATTTCAGAGCATTGAATCTAGTAATCTATATATAAATCTATGAAAATAACAGAAAATCATTCAAATTGTATAAATACTGACAAAATACGAACATACAATTATTATGTTTCATTGATTTTGCGCATAGAAAATTTTTTTATTTAAAAAAAGAAAAAGAAATATAAGTGTTAAAAACTCTGTATTTTATGAGTGCTAAAAAATTATGAAAAATAATAAAGATAGGTACTATAAATTTTATAAATGCTAAATATATGTAATACTATGAATTCCAGAGCATTGAATGTAGTAATCTATAGAGAAGTCCATGAAAATAATAGAAAATTATTAAAATTCTATAAATACTGAAAAAATACGAATATACTTAAAGTTCTATGTATTTATGAAAAAATAAAATGATAAGAAAATAGTGTTTTCTGAAGTATCTATTCAAACATCGAAAATCTATAAAACTTTAAATTACAGAGCATCTTGTTCTGTAAATATGTATAGAAAACCATAAAATATTAGAAAATTCTAAAAATATTAGATATCTATAGAACGCTTAAAATTTATGTGCATCCATTTTCTGGAAAACTTATAAAAATACCAAACATCTAAAAAACTTTGAATCTTGGAGCAAAAAATTTCAGGAATCTATTAGAAATCCATAAAAGTACGAGATAATCCCTGAAATGGCATAAATATTGAAAAGAACAATTCTGAAAGATGTTAGAAATGAGATCATAAAATTTGTCTAATATATAATTATCTATTGTAAAATAATAAAAATTTGTAAAAAAATGATGTATTTCAAAATATCAGAGCTTAAGCATTGCAAGTCAATTTCTAATAAATTAAGGCGATATAATAAATATTAATTGTCACATTTAAATAAATATATATTAAAAATTTCGTTGTAATATACTTGTTGACTAGGGGTGTGCGGGACAGAGAATTTCAGAGGTCGGGATGTTTCGGGAAATTTTACATGGGGTCGGGATGAATCCCAAGTTATTCGGGAAATCCCGAAAATGTCGAGAAAAACCGAAAATGTCGGGAAATTCCGAAAAATCTTAAAATCTTTGAAAAGTTTGAAAAATTTGAGTAATAACGGGAATTTTGAGAATCTGGAGAATCTGAGAATTCCGAAAAATCTAGTCATTCTGATAACTCTTAAACTATAGAAATTTTGGGATTGTAGAGCAATCTCGCACATGTCGGTAAATCCCGAAAAATTCAAGAAACCCCGAAACGTTCGAATAATTTAAGCAATCACGAGAGTTAGAAGAATTCCGAAAATTTTTGGAATCTAGAGAATTCAGAATTTCCGAAAAATGAAGTAATTTCGAAAAATCCTTAACTCTAAAAATTTCGGGATTGTAGAGAAATCTCGAAATGTCGGAATCCCGAAAAATTCGGTAATCTTTAAAAAATTCAGGAAACCCCGAAAAGTTTGAAGAATTCGAGCAATCACGAAAATTTCGAGAATTCTGAGAAGTTTTGGAATCTAGAGAATTCAGGAATACCATACCGAAAAATCTAGTAATTTATATAACTCTTCAACCATAGACATTTCGGGATTGTAGAGAAATCTCGAACACGTCGGGAAATCCCGAAAAATTCAAGAAACGTCGAAACGTTTCGAAAAATTTAAGCAATTAGGAGAGTTTGAAGAATTCCGAAAATTTCGAGAATTCTGAGAAGTTCGGGAATCTAGAGAATTCAGGATTTCCGAAAAATCTAGTAATTTCGATAAATCCTTAACTCTATAAATTTCGGGATTGTAGGAAAATCTCGAAAATGTCGGGAAATCTCGAAAATGTCGGGAAATCCCGAAAATGTCGGAAAAGAGCATTTCCTGTCCCGAGGCATTTCCCGACGCATCCCGAACTCGGGATTCCCGAAAAGTCGGGATCCCGCACAAACCTAACCTAACCCTAACCCTAACTTGTTCAAATTTTTTTGTTTTATTTGTAAATGTCCTATTTTCATTAACAGATCAAGTATCACTCGATGCGTTTTTGGAAGTTGTCGGTACGATCCCGGAACTAACAGTGAAAAACTACAAAAATGAGTTGCCATGGTTGAAAAGTTTGTTATCCTCCACAAAAGAAAAAGTTCGAGAAGCTAGTGCAAAAATCTACGCTGTCATTGTTGCTTACTCCAACATTGAAAATTTCGATGACAAAGTTTTGGAAATGATAACTCTTACTAAAAATAGCAAACTTGAGACGCAACATGGAGCTTTACTGGTATTGTCATATATAATAGAGCGAAAATTGACTATTGAAAAGAACGAAAAAAAAGATTTGACGCAGTGGAATGTTTACATCCAGGTTGTGAATGTTTTGTGTGAGTATTCACACTATCCTTAAAAATTTGAATGGCATGAACAATATGGTTCAGTAATAAAATAACCCTTTAGGCACATTTCTGAACGAAAAACAATCAATGTTGGTCAACGCTGCGATTCAGGGCATCGGCACAATTGGAAGATCATATTCTTTGCCTTTGCCAATGGATGAAGCTGAGGCACAATTTTCTAAAAAAAGTGTTTTAGAAAAATTGTTCTCTCTTCAAGACGATGCAAAAGGGAACTCCAAGGTATTTATTTTCATTCTTATTGATAATGTTTGCGAAAATGTATACTAAATTTTCGTGTTTGGATCAGGCTAAGGAGCACATCGCTAAAACTTTAGGATTTTTGTGCGTGGGAGAAGATTTTCCTTTCGCCAAAGAAGTCGCTACCAATTTTTTGAAAAAAGTTGAAGAGGTAGTTGATAATTTTCTTTTCTGATATTCTGTTTTCCCATTGAACAGTTTTTGATTTATGTAATCGTTTTTCTGACTTGCTAGACAAAAGATGTTGACGTGCATCTCACAGTTGGGGAAGCGTTGGTTTGCATTGTCCAAGGTCCGGCGTCTTCTGAGGCACGCGATGCTTGGAAAATTCTTTCTTCGGAGCATAAAGTTGTGTTTTCAGAAAAAAGTGACGAGCTTTTGGCTTTTGTGACCGATAGTTTGTTGCAATTAGCACCTAAACGGCATCCTAATTCTCGACAGGTATTTTTTTGTTTTGTGTTTAGAATTTAATTGATTAATCTTTTATCCAATTCCATTTATTCACGTATATTTGATTTTTTCAGGCTGTGTGTATTTGGCTACTTGCTTTGGTGAAGCACAATTCAAATAGAAAATACATTTTGGATAAGATGCCTGCGATACAAAACGCTTTCATGGATTTCTTGTCAGAAAATAGTGGTGATTATGAAATGAAGTTCATTTTTAATTTGAATAATTAACGTTTCTAGGTTTTTTGAATCATGGAGAATTAATTTTCATGTAAAAATACTTGTATTTCAGATATTGTTCAAGACATAGGTTCTAAAGGAATTTATTTGATATATGAAAACAGTTCAGAAAAAGAACGAGAATCTTTGGTAAATGGTATAATGGCTCAGTTGATACACGGAAAAAGAGAAGTTACGAAAGTGACTGATGAGACGAAACTTTTTGAAGAAAATCAACTCGGAAAAAGTCCAACTGGGTAAATATGGATGAAACATTTTCTTGATATGGTATTTTTTTACTGATTGAATTTTTGAGAATCTTTTTTTTTGTTTTATTTTAATGGTATATATACAATTTTAAAGCATTCGAAAATTTTTAATTTTTAATATATACATTATATAAAATTTTTAAATTGTATCCAAAACTCAAAAATTCTTGAATAAGAAATGTTTCAAAATTTTATACTCTAAGTCTAAAAACTGAGTAATTCGCAAATAAAAAAAAATCGTGAAAACTTGAGTCATGTTGCTTAAAATTATTAGACAACTATTTATTTCTTGGATTAGTAGTTCCAAAGTAAAAAAATCGTCGCTTTTTTTATGACAGCGGAAATTTGTCGACATACCGTGAACTTTGTTCGCTCGCATCTGATTTGAACAAACCAGAACTGATATACCAGTTTCTGCACTTGGCGAATCATAACGCGATTTGGACATCAAAAAAGGGAGCTGCCTTTGGATTTTCCGCGATCGCGACGATTGCTAGCGAAAAATTGAACAAACACTTGCCACTAATCATACCGAAATTGTATCGTTACCAGTTCGATCCGACTCCGAAAACTCAGCAAAGCATGACGAGCATTTGGCACGCGATCGTCCCTTCCACAACAAAAGCTGTAAAAAAATTTATCAAATATTTTCGAATCTCAGTCAGCAAAAATCCAAATAAATTACTCCTAATTTATGATTCGACAATTTTGCATAGGTTGAACAATATCACAAAGAAATACTTGAAGATCTGTCAATGAATCTGACGGATCATCAATGGCGCGTACGGTATAGTTGTTGCAACGCTTTGATCGATTTGCTCAAATCCAACGCTGCTTACGACCTAGCCAAATTTGGGCCAGAGTTGTGGAAGCAATTGTTTCGAGTCATGGACGATTTTCACGAGGGAACTCGTAATGTTGCCATCAATTCGTGCAGAGTCTTGAGCAAAGTAAGTACAAAGTATTCGACTTGTTTCTCCATATTGGACATAAGATGACATTTTTTTTATTGGAACAATCCACTGGAAATAAATTAATCACAAATTTCATTTATAAATAATTTCTAAGATTTTACGAAATTAGAAAATGTAAAAAATGTGGGTAATTTTGGACGATTTTGTATGATGAAAAAATTTTGAAATTTTGAAAACATCAAAAATATTACACATTTTTGACTTGGAAACTTTTAGGTATCTTGGAGATAATGGAATTTTAAGAAATTTGCAAACTTCCAGTTTTTGCATTTCTTAAATTAAAAAATTTCATACTCGAAAATGTTAAGAATATTTGACAACTTAGAGTATTTTGAAAATTATAAAACTTTTTCAAAATCCTTATAAAGTTTTCAATTTTTTTAAACTTAAATTATGAAAAAGTAGAAAATTTTTTAATTTTTTAAATTTCCAGATATTTTCAATTACCAATCTGAAGTAGATTGAATATGTCAGTAATTTTCAACTATTTTGAAATTTTTCTAAAATTATAAAATTTATGAAAATCTAAGAACTTCGGAAATTTTTGGATTTCTGAAACTTTCAAATTCGATTTTTCTCAATTTCTAATTAATAATTCATTTTCAATTTTAATTTTTTTAAATTTTGAACTGCGAAGTAAATTTCATTTTCAAAAAAAAAAAAACATCGAAGATTCTTGAAATGATGAAATTTTCGAAAAACAAAAAACGTCAAATTTTTAGATTTTAAAACTTTTAAATTTGATTTTTTCGAATTTTAAATTTTTTATGAATTTTCAATTTTTGTATCGAAAATTCATTATCAACTGTTAATTTTAATTTTCTAATTTTGTATTTCACATTTCAATTCAAAATATCAAAAAAAAAAAAAAAAAAATTGGGGAAATTTTAGAAGTTTTAGAAATAATGGAGTTTTAGGGAAGTTCAAAACTTCAAGTTTTTGAATTTCTATAGTTGTAAAACTCTGGAGATACGAAAATGTTAAGAATGTTTGACATCTTAAAGAATTTCGAAAATAATGATACTTCGGAAATCCTTGCCGTACATTTTCCAATTTTTCAAAACTTGAATTTCGAAAAAATAGAAAATCTCGTGAAAACTTCGACATTACCGACAATTTTTGCGAATTCAATAATTTTTTAACGTTTCGGATATCTTTGATTTCAAATATAAAATACATTAAAAATGTAAGTAATTTACGATGATCTTAAAACTTTTTTAAATTTCTAAAAGAATGAAATTTTTGAGAATCCAAAAACTTCAAAATTTTTTGGATTTATAAAACTTTCAAATTTGACCATTTTGACTTGAAAATTTTGATTATAATCTGCTGTTTAGATAGAAAACTTAAAAGAATTAACAGGGGATAAATAATACCTAAAAGACATAAAAAAAAGTTTTCTAGGGTGTTATAAATAATGATAAAAAATCGGAAAAATACCCTTAATTGTAATTTTCCTCAAAGAATATCGTCTTTTCCATTATTGATTTCGCTAAAAAAACTCAAATATGTATGCTTACGGGTGTTTTTTACACAAAACACCCGTATTTTACAAGTGGAAGACAAGTGGAAAAATAATGCGTTAGAAAAAATGGTAAGTGGAAAAAATTTAGTAGAAAAAACGGTATAAACTCTGTCAGTAACTCTGGTTATTACTCCGACTTCTAACACCATCAGAGACTTTCCCTGAGAATTTCAGGCTCTGAAAGATTTCCAGTCTCTTGAAAATCCTGTAATTTCTATTTTGTTTCAATCAACAGGTTTGCATTCGTCATTGTGATGCCTCAAATGGAAAAGAAGGCGAACGCGTTCTCCAGGCAGTGCTCCCAGTTTTGCTGGACACCGGGGTAACCAGTTCTATTGCGACGGTACGGTTCTTGTCTCTCCAAACGGTTTCCCAACTTTTGGTGTCAGCCGGGAGTCTGTTGAAGCCGTCTTTGGTGATTCTGATCCCGGCGCTTCTCACTGCCACGGGCGAGCTTGACATGTTGCACAGCTCTTCTTTCCAGGCCATTTTTGGCGTCACTTCAGTGCCTCATTTTACCACCGATACGATGGCCAAAGTATGGGATTTTCAAATACTTGGCAAGTCTTAAAAATTCAAAGTTTTAAACTTTCACATGAATTTTTTTCAGTGCATCCAATACATAGATGAACCTATTTTGAAAGAATTGATGGTGAAAGTGATGGAGCTCATGAAAGCAAACGTTAACGTTGGGACCAAAATCGCTTGCACGCAATTTTTGGTTGTGCTCAGCACACAGTCGAAAAACGAAATGAAACCATTCATGGGTGAGAAATTTATTATTTTTTTTTAAGTCTGTGATTTGGTGTGATAACTTGGATATTTCATTGCAGGCAAAATATTGTCCATTTTATCCAACGGTTTGATGGACCGTAACAGTGTGATTAGGAAAAATTACGCGTCCACGATCGGGCATTTGATTGGTTGTGCCAAAGATTCGAGTTTGGAGAAATTGTTTAATACTTTGAATACTTGGTATATGGAGCGAGAAGGTGCATATTTTTATTTTTCAGGGAAAAGTTTCAAGTGTTTCAAGTTGTGATATGTTTTTTACAGATAATTCGATTCGCCTCGTCATTGGTCAAACTTTACAGTCTATGAATAATCATAATCAGGAAGTTTTGAGAAATTATTCTAACATTGTTATGCCGCTTGTATTTTTTGCGATGCACGCAGAAAAAGTGCCAGGTATAAAAAATTCAGTTTTTTATTTACAATTTAAATAATTGGATTATTCAATTGGAGTGTATCTAATTTAAGAAAATGAAGAAACCATTAGAGTGTGGACCGAGGTGTGGTCGGAAACGTCTCCGGGAACAGAACTCGGGATTAAGCAGAATTTGGATGAAATTGTGAAAAAATCGAGCGAAGCTCTGGAATCGGCGTCGTGGACAACCAAAGCGCAGGCCGCAAATACCATTTCGACTATGGCGTCGAGACTCGGAGAAGACGTTAACGAAAATGCCCGTTTGACTTTGTTAAATGTGTTGACGAGTGGCTTGCAAGGGCGTACTTGGAAGGGGAAGGAGCGACTTTTGAACGCGCTTTCCATTTTGGCGTGCAACAGCAAGTACGTTGATTTCACAATTGCATTATAATAAAAACACAAAACTTGATGAATGCATTTTTTTCATGAATGGAATTTACATGAAACTTGCAGGGAAATGCTGAAAAAGGATCCAAAAACTCTAGAACTAGTAGTCGAAACTTTGGACAAAGAAAGTAAAAAAGAAGCAATGGAATATCGTCGCCACGCCTTGAAAGCTTTTTCAGATGTACTTCATCAATTGGATGTTGATAGATTCACATCGGTTTATGACATCGCTCAAAGCATTTTATCAAAGGTCAGAAACTGAGGGCATTTTTTGAAATAAATATCCATTTTTACGATTTGTGACTCATTTTCGAATTTACAATGCTCCATTCGTAGAAACAAGGAAAATGTCTCAATATAATTTTTTTACGGATTAATTAAGAATTTTTGTATTAAAATTTTACATGTTTCATTTAGTTGTCTAATCGAGATAGCGACGACGAAGATAACAATTCGCAAGAAAATTCAAACAAAAAGGAGCAGAAAATAAAGTTGCAAGAAGCAGTTTATGAAGCTCTTGGGAAAGCTTGGCCTTTGTCGAAAGAAACTCAAGGTAAAGACTCATCAGCAGCCTTTATAAGGATGTTGATTTTCTATCGATTTTTTTATCTTCGATTGTATCGAAATATCGCCAGAAAATCTCAATATCGTTTCCGATTTTTTTTACTTACCAGAACTACCTTTTTTTAGCTATCGATAACAAGAATTGTTATTTTCAAAAATTGATTTCTTGAACAGGCATCGATTATCCACGATTATCGTTGAAAAATCGATTTTTTAAAATAAAAGTATCGATTTTTTCTTTTTCTTGAAAAGCAACGACAGGCAACAGCGATAGATGCAAAAAATGTTCAACAATTGTTTTCAGAAACCAGGTCGACTTGTAATTCATGGTGTGAATGACAATTTTTTTCTGCAATAAATTTGTTTAAATTTCACAATACATGTATATAAAATTATGTGATATGAAGTCAAACAATAATGTATATGTATTATGTACAGCAAAGAAATTGACATGATTGTTTCAAAAAAAATCAACATCCTGAAGCCTTTATTTCAAATATAAATATTCGAAAGTTTGTAATGAACCATTTTTTTTTTCAGACAAATACTGTTTAGAATTCGTGAGTTACTGCAACGACACCTTGCCAAATAGCATTAGAACAGTGCAAGTTACAATTCTTACGACTTTGAATTTGTACATCGACAAACTTATCCTCTTCAAAACAAAAGAAGAGGAAATGTCAGAAGAGGATCGAATGATGCTGGTTTCGATTTTCGGGTCATTGCAAAAAATTTTGCAAACCTCCATAGGTAAAAAATAATTTTTTTATCAATTGACTGATCATCATAAAAATATACATTTTTTTTTATTGCAGCTATTTCAAAATACACGAGAATTAGGAAAGAAGCGTTGAACATGATTTTGTCGTTGCTGAAAAAAATGCGAGATGTGAACAACGAGAAACATTTTGAGAGTTTGAAAATTTTGTTTCAAGCTAATTTGGCGGAACTGCATAAAGATAATCAGCCTGAAATTCGATCTCGAGTTGTGGACATCAAAGCGATGCTCAAAATTTGAGTTTTGTTTAGTCTGACCGGAAAATTGAGGAATGTAGTTGAGTGAGTTAAACTAATGAAGAGAATGATTATGTTGGTAAAATTAAACACATTTAAAGAACATAAATGAACTTGTTTTATAAGTTGGGAGAAATTTTTTTAACAGTTTAACTTGATATTGAAAAAAAAAGAAATGTTTTTGTAATTTTTTCGTGTAATATTTATATGTGATTAAAAATGATTACATATTATCACCACATTTTTTGGACTTTTTCTTGATACTCTCAACATCTTCTCGTTTACACCTTAAAATTTTTTTGACTCACAGTAAAATAATTCCTGTCAATCAATCACTAACTTTATTTTGGTTCAATTTTTGTCATCTACATTCAAAGTTTACATTTTTGAAGTCGCCCAATGTGGACTTAAAAAATTTTTTATGTATCCAAAAAAATCAAGCTTTTATTTTTTCTTTGATAGATTCCAGTAACACTTCTGGTTCTGAATCGCAACTTTCATCTTCGGTTTCTAATTCGCATTCCATTTTCACTTCCATATCTTCGATTTCTTCTTCCATTTTGTTTCTGTCCTTCAAACCGGCTGCAGGCGAACGAATCAAGGCTATATCTCTTTGAACCTCTTTGATGTCCTTTTCTCGCTCCACTTCTGTTCCTTTCCTCAACCTCTGCATAACGTAGGCATTTGCCCGCTTCTCCTTGATAGTATTGATCTTCTTCATAGCGTCAACCCCCTTGGTCCAAAGTTCCCTGTTGAATTTGACAGGGCAGTTTCGCCTTTTTTCTATGTCGAAAGCTGGGTCGTTCATTAATTCCTTGCCCTTGATCTTTCTGTAGGCCTTTGTCCATCGAACCTTCCTTGGGTTCTTCTTTTTCTTGAAAGCAGCGGTGCATTTGGACCTGCAGAATCGGAAGACCTGAAAATGTTGCAAGTATAAAAAAATTAATTTTTCTGATCTCTTTAAATGAGAATATATAGGGTGTACCAAAATCCCCGTGCCAAAAAAAAATCCTGAATTCCTTTTTCAATTTCGAGTCGAAAAGTCCTTTACCACTTTTTACAAAACTCAAAATCAAAAAAGTTATTCAAGTTTGAAATTTAAACGATAAATGCATTTTTTCGAGGAGTGGAGATAAAAACCACGAACCAAACTTTACCCAAATTTTCTTCATATTTTTCCGAGTAGAAAAGTCCTTTGTCACTTTTCACAAAACTCAAAATCAAAAAAGATGTTCGAGTTTGAAGTTTCAACCAATCAGATTTCTCAGATTTGAAACTCGAATATCGTTTTTGATTTTGAGTTTTGTGAAAAGTGACAAAAGACTTTTCGACTCAGAAAAATGTGAAGAAAATTTGGTTTAAGTTTGGTTCATGGTTTTCATCCCCACTTGTCGAAAAAGCGTATTTATTGTTTAAATTTCAAACTTGAATAACTTTTTTGATTTTGAGTTTTGTAAAAAGTGGTAAAGGAAAAATCATCTTAGAATTTGATAAGGAATAAACTTGAATAACTTTTTTGATTTTGAGTTTTGTAAAAAGTGGTAAAGGAAAAATCATCTTAGAATTTGATAAGGAATATTGGAATTTTTTTTGGCACGGGGATTTTGGTACACCTTGTATAATACAGAGTATACCAAAATCCCCGTACCAAAAAGAAATCTAATATTCCTTTTTAAATTTCAAGTCGAAAAGTCCGTTGCCACTTTTTGCAGAATTCAAAATCAAAAAAGTATTCAAGTTTGAAATTTAAACAATAAATACACGGAGAAAAAAATTTCGGGGCGACCACGATTTCGCCATGCATAGTTACGATTTCGACCGGACTCATTCCCATCCAATGAGAAAATACCGAAATCCAAGAAACGTCAACTGTTTCAATAGGACTTGTTCAGTTTTCTCCCGTGACTATTACGATTTCAATCGGAATGGTCCGCCAGTAACTATTACGTTGTCGATCATAGCGTCTCAGTTCGGAAACGGAATC